>VBVR01006144.1:0-10757 GCA_011638315.1 Tetramorium parvispinum
TAATCGGTATTTCGTAATAAGAGAAAGCTTTTGATTTCTAGTTTTGGACGTATATTGTGAACATGTTGCAATGTGATGTTTCCCAGAACAGATTGTACACACATAATTATTATTTGCGTTAGCTTCCTTGCTTTTTCCTTGAAAATGTGTCTTGCGATTATTTGAAGGCAAATTAACGTTGTTTTTATCGCCTCTTGATTTTTCAAAAGCTTGAAGCGACCTCAATCGAGAAATTAGAAATTCGCTGAATTGTTTCCAGGTAGGTGGATCTCTTGAAGAGCCTAGGTGGTGTTCCCATTCTTTTACTGATTCAGAATCAAGTCGTTGTACAACAAAGAACACCAAAAAGTCATCCCAAGTAGAAACTGGTCGTTGCAAGGCTTCCAAGGATCTATAAATTTGTAAAATATTTGTATAAAGTAGCTCCAAATCCTTTGCAGATTCCTTTGTCATTCGTTTAATACTTAATAATGAATTTAGCTCAGCATCTACTAATAAACGTTTATTCTCATAATAGGATAATAACTCCTCCCAGGATCGTTGGAAATTATCTGCAGTAAGTGTAGTATTCTTGAGAAATTGTGCAGCGGAACCTACTAAACTTGATTTTAAGTATTGAAGCTTTTCAACAGCGGTTAATGCTGGATTGATAACGACTAATGAGTTGAATAAATCCTTAAATGACAGCCAGTCGGTAAATGTACCATCAAATTTCGGAAGGTTTATACGAGGTAGTCTGTTCTGATGAAAGCAAGTTGTAAAATTTGAGGAGGTCTGACCTGATGATTCAGTTGATACTGTTTCGTTGTTGGTTCCATGGTCTGATTCGTTCAAAGATTGAATTTGTTCCAAAGTAGTTAAATAACATTCATATGTTAACGAAAATAAGTTATCTGTAAAATATGAATGATTTTGTAACTGAGCTCTATCCTCACGTGACAATTCTCTCATTGCTATGCCAATAGCATCATGTATGATTGAGAATTTTTGCCAATCTTCTTTAAATGCGTTGAGTCGAAAATTAATTCTTTGAGAACTTAAATTAGTTAAACCAACTTCAATTAAATTATCATAAGCGTGAGATAATAAATTCATTAATTCAATTTGTTGCTCTATACGAGCTTCGACATGAGAAAGCCTCATGTTTACTATTTGTTTATCCGGCTCGAAGGACCAAAATAATGTATAATAAGAATAGAATTACAGATGTTAATTAAATAATAAAATTATAATATTAAAATAGTAAAATAGAAAGGTTCGTAGAATAATTAATATATGAGACAATTTGAAAGAATTCTTAATTAAATTTATCACAATTTAATTATTATCTATTTTCAGTTAACTGGTTAGTTTTGAACATTATAAAATTTCAACAAAGAAATAAGTATTGTTTTAATTTATGAAATAGAAATAAATGATAATACGAGTATTATGTAAATAGCAAGTGAATCAAAGAAGAAACTTATTAAATACAGAATCACAATTTTAATAATAAATCAAAGTTGTAAATTACCAGAAATTACAATATAAAGATACTGTAATAATGCATAATATGTTCAAATCAATATAGAATGCATAACATGTTGAAATCAATATAGAATAGTATTGAATCTTAATACATAAAGAATTTCGTAATTACGAAATGAACACGAAAAAGAAATTATATAATACGTGTGAACAATACAAGAATAGTAGATACAGAATAATACATGGAAAGATATCAGATTCGATAAACTCACCAATTGAGATGACTTATAATCAATATGCTTATTAGTAAGCTGTTTATACTTAAACTTGAGGCCTCAAGGAGATAGATAATAATTGACATAATCGTCATGCACACCCCAATGGCGGCAAAAAGGTATCATATCAAGCAAAAATGGTCTCGCTTCTGCGTCCTCGGATCGTCTCGTTGTTCGTAGCCAATTTTACCATACACGAACAATGAGATGTGATGGGTCCGTGATCCGGAACGGTAACTCCCCAACAGAAGCTCACTTGATGAGTTGGTCAATTATAATATTTTTGAGAATATCCCATTGATATCTCTTTAAGAAATTACACAATATGCGAAAAGTACGTCCGTACGTTTTTCTCGATAGAGAATACATGAAGAAGGAGCCGGCAACCGAAGATCGGAAAGCGCTACATAGTTACTCTAGAAACCGAGAGAGATAACACCAAACAAGCGGCGTTAGCGCTGTCCTCGATGCCTCCGCTAAGGCATAAATTGAAAGACTCCTAGATGAGAGCGCCAAATTTCAAACAGGGTGCAAAAGGTACAGTTCACAATAGATAATTAATAGTAATTTTGTAATTTTACGCCTTTTTCGGTAAAGAGCACCTTTTGTTTTCGTACGTATTTTATACCTAAAAGAATTTATTTAATCTGTAAAGCCAATTCGATGATTCTTCAACCGAAATGAATTGTAACGTCGAAATAAAATTCACAAATAACTTGCAACCTAGGAACTGGGAGAAAGATTGCAATAAAAATGTGGGACTACAAATAATGAATATATAAATAATAGCTTATACATATTTTTATTAAATAGAAATATGCATTATATTTGTATGTCTCTAATGTATTTGCTTGTATTTGATAATTATAGAATAGAAAATAAACAACAAGGTTGCATCATCAGTATTGTGTTTTATTTAGAAATTACATAACATTTTATTCTCATTAGTATACTGTTCAACAACAAATATGCACAAGAACAAGAGATTGATTATTTTCCATAATTTTTCGATTCTAAATACGGTATCATTTACCAAATTCTAACAAATTTTTCTATTGCTAACAACCAACTATTAATGCACAGTAAATTAAAAAAAAATTGGAAATGTGTTCAAGATTTAAAAATGTATAATCTTTTTTTTATGGAGTTTGTTGTATCGAAACGTTTACATTATTATAAAAAATTACACACATTTTTTTGTTTATTAATACTGATAATATCTGTAAACACCTCATACAATGGAATGTTCAAACCTTTCAATTTGATATTTGTTATGTTGTGTCTTTTAATGTAGAAGAGAAAAGAGAACTTTTGGTGGAAAATCCTGTATAAATATACAGTCTAAATCGTTGACAAGCTGATCCCATAAATGTGGATCTTATTCCTAAGAGAAAAATAAACGAAAAAGTTGAAAGAGTATATAAACGTAATATTATTTGTTATTATAAGATTTTAATATCGCTATATCTAAATAAAAATTATTAAATTTGGTGCAGAATCAATTCGAAGTACTTTACGATATAGCTTTTGGTTTACATTGGTTTGGTTATATAAACGTAATTAGAATGTCCGTCCCAGGAGAAACACATTTTGAAAAAGATTGGAGAAAGAGTCCACGTTTCTCGGATTTTGATGCCTTATAAGTCCCAAGAAAATGTTTGCCTAAGTTAAAGAGGACGTGACATGAAAATGTACTACTTTTTCGCGAAATCAATTATCCGTTCTCAAAAAAAGTAAGTCGATGACTCATGGGTATTATTCTTTCTACGTAATGTTATGTTTTTCTATATATTAATATACATTTATCTGTAAAGTCTTACCTAATGAAACATAAACATTGTGAATTGTTAAAATATTATTTTATTTTAATCATTTAAAATATTTATTAATAAAATAAACATGTTTGTAATTTGCTTTATGCAGATGTTGCGAACAGTTGGAAAGTGTATAACAAATTTTGAGGCTAATCAAAATAAAGAACAGATTAAAAAACTGTATTTTGCTGATATTTGTTCATAGATTAATTTGAAATTTTAACCGTTTTAAGCGATAAAGAACATATACGAGGTGATATTTAAAAGTTCCTGGAATTTGTTGATGAACGCGAATGAGTAACAAAATGCGTTTTTCTGTATTAATTTTCTCAAGTTTGAAATAAAATTTGGTACAAACATATTGCTCTCGCACATCTATCATCGCAAAATTGCATGTATGGCATGCACGACAATGGAAAAATATTTATTAAAAATAAATGTTCACTTTTACTTATCTCGAAATTACGTGACACCCAAGTTTACAAAATATACATAAAGCTGAATCTAGTAAACATTTGACTGTAATTATGTCCGTCTCGTCCGGATAGATATATAAGTGTAGTCGCATTTCTTGCGTCATCCACAACAGGCTAATTTAAAGAAAATTTCGCGCTACCATAGCACATACGCCGTCCTGTTACATGAGTCCATAATAGGCCTGCGTGCAATCTCTATGTTTCTTGTACGCTGCTCGATAATAATTCGTTCCTTGACCTCTCTCGAGGGATAAGGGAAACATAAGAATATATTAATGACCCCGCCAGTTAAATTTATTTTGTAATTTCGTTGATGCCAATTACATAGCACACGCGTTTGATACATCTCGATTCTCACGATTCCCGATTTTTTTTCAATTATATGATTTCCGCATTTATATTAATATTCATATTTGCTATTACTTTAGTATTATAAACACTACTATTATAAACAGAGACCGGATCATGGTGCCGTTTTCCCCACTTCACGCGCGTGATAGTAAACGAGCGCCGTAAGAAACAGTACCGTTTGTGTGCGTCGTGACAGTATTAATAATAATTTGACTTAATAATTTGTTACTTACTGTTATAAATCGGGTAAATAATTTATTATGTATATATATGTACATATTACATACTGTTTATATACAGATGTATATTTAACATTTTTGGCACTTTACGCGATAGTGTCCCGTAGATAGATTTGTTAGACTGGACGAACATACACGGTACTGCTTCCTGCGATGCTCGGCCGCTAGCATGCGCGTAGAGTGGGAACAACGGCATCGCGATTGTTGTCTCTGATTGTAAACAACAATGATCGTTAAAATTACCATTAAAGAAGAATGAATTATAAATTTGATTTCACTATTCATTCGCTTTAATTGCTGGTCAGAAAAGTTATGCTACAGGATAATGTTACAATGTTGTAGAATGCAAATTAAATCATTATCAAAAGTAAACATTTATCCAATCTGAGAGAACATTCTGACTTAAATGTTCACTATTTTATTGAAACAAATTCTTGAGATAACATGTTTTGAAATTGGTATGGTTTTTTAAGGCTGCAAAATTTTTTAGTGTTAAAGATAAATGCACTTATATCTAAGTCATGTTCAGCATATCAACTATTTCATTTATATAGCATTTATCATGTTGTTTCTTTAAACTACAAATTCTTCGCATAAGATAAAAACAATTTTACGATTTTATGTATCATATTTATGTATATACCAAATGTATGTATTATAATAAAAATTAAAGTATTTATTAAAAAAACATCAAAATCGATATCCAAATCGCAATTTTTGAGATATATAAGCGCAACGCAATGCTAACAAATTACAAATGTACAAGTCAATATATCTTGAGTTTTAATATAGTAAATATTAAAAAATGAAACTATCATTTCTATCGTTGGCGATTGCCATAATCTTTGTTATGGCGATCATATACGCACCCCGAGCGGAAGCAAAACCCTGGGCTGACGCTAATGCTGATGCTGATGCTGATGCTGATGCCGATGCTGATGCCGATGCTGATGCTGATGCCGCTGCTGATGCCGTTGCTCTCATTAAAAAAGTAGTGGGCAAGGTAAACAATAGTTTATAAAACTTTTTTGTATCAAATTTTTACTTTAATATATCATTGAAATAACTTTTTCTTTCAGATTGTGAAAACGGGCGTGAAACTTGCCGCGAAAACGGCCTTGAAAGGCGCGAAATTGGCCGTGAAAGGCGCGCTTTTGGTAAGTATGCTACCATGAATGTGGACTAAGAATTGTTATCAATATTAATATTAATGTAAACTTTTTTATATTTAAGGGAAAGAAGTAGCTGCAATCTTCGTGAAATAAAATTCACAAATAACTTGCAACCTAGGAACTGGGAGGAAGATTGCAATAAAAATTTGGGACTACAAATAATGAATATATAAATAATAGCTTATGCATATTTTTATTGAGTAGAAATATGAATTATATTTGTATGTCTCTATT
The DNA here is from genome assembly GCA_011638315.1 of Tetramorium parvispinum. Lineage (NCBI taxonomy): Eukaryota > Metazoa > Arthropoda > Insecta > Hymenoptera > Formicidae > Tetramorium > Tetramorium parvispinum. The sequence continues at coordinate 6,029 of VBVR01006144.1, forward strand.
GTATTTGCTTGTATTTGATAATTATAGAATAGAAAATAAACAACAAGGTTGCGTCATCGGTATTGTATTTTATTTAGAAATTACATAACATTTTATTCTCATTAGTATACTGTTCAAAAGCAAAACGCACAAAATGCACAAGAACGAGAATGATTATTTTCTACAATTTTTCGATGCTGAATATGATATCGTTTACCAAATTCTAATAAATTTTTCTATTACTAACAGCCTACTATTAATGCACAGTAAATTTAAAAAACAATTGAAAATGTGTTCGAGATTTCAAAATATATAATTTTTTTTATGAATTTTGTTGTATTGAAACATCTACATTATTATAAAAAATTACGCATATTTTTCTGTTTGTTAATACAGATATATCTGTAAGCAACACACTCACAATGGAATGTTTAAACCTTTTAATTTTGTAGCAAATTCTTATGGCAGGTTATTTTGTTTTATAAGTCGCTAGCATGAAGTAAGTAGTTGGCGACGCCGGGAAGATGCGCGAGGAGAAAGGCGCACGAGTCAGTGTTGGTCGAGCCGCAATAAAGGTAGCTTGTTACATTAAAGAGTGTCTAAAATAGATTGACGACTACCTCTCTCATAGTCCTACAATTTGATATTTGTTATGGTATATCTCTTTTAGTGTAGAAGATAGAAGAGAACTTTTGGTGAAACATCCTGTATAATATACAGTCTAAATCGTTGACAAACTGATCCCATAAATATGGATTCTATTTCTAAGAGAAAAATAAACGAAAAAGATGAAAGAGTATAAAATCGTAATATTATTTGGTATTATAAGATCTTAACATCGCTATATCTGAATAAAAATGCAAATTTGATGCAGAATCAATTTAAAGTACTCTACGATACAGCTTTTGGTTTACATTTGGTTGGTTATACGAACGTAATTAGAATGTCTGCCCCGGAATTTTAATGATATAAATTAAAGAAACACATTTTGAAAAAGATTGAAGAAAGAATCTATGTTTCCGGATTTTGCCGCCTTGTAAGTCCCAAGAAAGAATTCGTCTAATTTAAAGAGGGGGCAAAATGTACTACTTGTTCGCGAAATTCAATTATCCATTCTTAAAGTCGATGCCTCACGGGTATTATTCCTTATACGTAATGATATGTTCTTCTATATATTAATATACATCTGTAATAAAATCTTACCTAATAAAACATAAACATTGTGTATTGTTAAAATATATTATTTTAGTTTAATTATTTAAAATATTTATTAATGAAATAAACATGTTTGTAATTTGCTTTAAGCAAACGTTGCGAATAGTTGGAAAGCGTATAGCAAATTTTAAAGCTAATCGAAATAAAAAAACAGATTAAGAGTATATATTTTGCTCATATTTGTTTATAGATTAAATTGAAATGTTAACCGTTTTAAGCGATAAAGAACATATATGAGGATATTCAAAAGTTCCCAGAATTTGTATGATGAGCGCGAACGAGTAACTAAATGCGTTTCTGTATTCAATTTCTCAAGTCTAAAATCAAATTTGACACAGACACACTGCTCTCTCCAATCTGCCATCCTAAAATTGTAATTGCGTGTACGGCACGCACAACAATGGAAAAATATTCATTAAAAATAATTTACTTTTTCTTATCTCGAAACTACGTGACAAAACTACTGGTTCACAAAGAATATATAGAGCTGAATCTATTAAACATTTGGATGTAATTTTATTCGTTCGTGCGCATCATATAACTCCGGGATGTCCTAGCTTATTTTGTAATATACAGAGTGTCCCAGAATATTAGGTACTATTTTCGTGTGTAGATAGAGCGGAGAAAACTGAGTTGAAAAGTCCTGTACCATTTTGCAATTTTCGCAATCTTGTAAACGATGATGCTGGGCGGTTGTATCTCGACGCGCGCTTGCATTCGGCGGTAGGCCGGGTTTATACGACGATTTTTAATCATTAACATTTCGTTAACTATTGCGAAAATTGCAGAATGGTAGAGGACTTTTCGATTCAGTTTCGTCCGCTCTATCTGCACACGAAAATAGTACCCAATATTTTGGGACATCCTGTATATCTTGTAAGTGTTATGTTAGATCTTTCAGAACTAACACTTTCTTATCATTAATAAACAAGTAATTAAAGTTTTATTGTTGAATGTGTATAAATAAAAATAAAAATGTAATCATAAATAAAAATATATTTTTTATATTTTATAAATATATTTTATATAGTTTTTTATTAAAACTTTTTTGATTATAATATTATAATTCAAATCTCGTATTTATGAATCATTGAAATAGTTTCTGTTCTTTGAAGGTCTCACGATTCACGATTCTTTTTCAAATATGTAACGTTTGCATTTATATTAATATTTATATTTGCTATCGCTTCCGCATTATAAGAAATAACGATCAATGGAATTACTATTAAAGAAGAATCAATCGTAAAATTGATTTTATCGTTAAATGCTTTAATCACTGGCCATTATGCGCAATAGAATAACACTATAATCGAGAAATAGATATCTGCATAATAAATCTGTTAAAAGTAGCACGTAGAGTTAAAGCACCTATATACTTGGAAGATTATTCTGTCATAAATGATACAACTTTATCTTCCAGAAATAGTAACGTTTTTTATATGCGAAGTTTGTTTTATTTGTAAAAATATTATATTTATTATTCAAGTATACTCTACGTTTTATCAATTTTATGAATATAAAAGTACTAGATAATTTTGAATATAAAGAATGAATATACAGCAGTTTTATATCATTTTTTATAGATATGTACATTTGTAATCTAAGATAGAAGCATTTTTTTTCTTGTGTATTTAATATATGTATGTATGTACGTATATGTGTTTATGTTTATATAGAATAATATGACAATATAAAATGTAAGTACTTTTTAGATATTATATTTAGCATTTTTTTTACTATATAAGCGCCATGTGTTGCTTACAAATCACAAACGTACAAGCCAGTACAGCTTGAATTTTGATAAAAATTAAAAATGAAACTATCATTTCTATCGTTGGCGTTTGCCATAATCTTTGTTATGGCAACCATATACGCACCCCAAGTGGAAGCAAAAGCCTTGGCTGACGCTGACGCTAATGCTGATGCTGATGCCCTTGCCCTTGCCGATGCTGATGCCCTTGCCGATGCTGATGCTCTTGCCGATGCTGATGCTCTTGCCGATGCTGATGCCCTTGCCGATGCCCTTGCTGATGCCAGTGCAAACATACTCAGCTCGGTAAATAATAGTTCTTTTATAGTTAACGTTATATTTAAGTTATTATATTTAAAGTTTATATTTAACATTATATTTAAAGTTTATCCTGTGGCAGATTGTTTTATTTAATATAATCGAAATAACTTTTTTCTTTCAGATTTGGGGAAAAATAAAAGACTTGGTTGTAAGTATGCTACCATGAATTTGAACTAAGAATTGTTGATATATGAATACTAATGTAAACATATTTAATGTTTAAGGGGAAGAAGTAGCTGCATTTTTCGTGAAATAAAGTTCACGTGAAACTCACAACCTAGACACTGGGAGGACAATTGCAATAGAAATGTGCGACTACAAATGATAAATATAGAAATCATAGCATATGTATATATATTGTTAAACAAAAATATAAACTACACGTCTCTATTATGTTTGCTTGTATTTGACATTTACGCAACGGAAAATAAACAAGGTCGTATCATCACTATTGTGTTTTAATTGGAAATTATGTAACAGTTTATTTTTAATATTCATCAACAGAAAAAATGCACAAATATAAAAAGAATTGTTTTCCATTTTTTGACATTAAGTACAATCTTATTAATTAGATTGCTTTAACATGTTCTAATTTTGAGAAATTTGCAGTTAAATTTGCAAAAGCGTTATTTTTACATGTATTGGCATATTATAAATATTACGAAATGTGACATGTTGGAGAAATTTTATTACGATGAAAATCAAGTATGTTATTAAACCTTTTAAACTGAATTTTTTGTGTCCGATTAAAAAGATATGGATGAACGTAGAGTTTACTGTGTCAAAATTGCAAATTATCATAAGGGTCTGTAAAAATGTTTTAATTATGTTACTTAAATTTTGAAATTTTATGAATCACTGAATATTAATCTAATTTACTGTCAGAGTTGATAAATTCAAAATGGCGAGGCCAATATATTTGACATCAACATTAAAAGTAATCGAAATTTTAGAAGAGTTTTCATGGTTATATACGATATTTGTTATGATATATATCCTTTTTTAAGTTTAATTAATAATTTTTAAAAAGGACCATACTCATTTTTGATGAGACACCTTATGTAAATATACAGTCTAAATTATGTTGACGAGCTGATTCCTTAAATATGGATTACATTTGTCAAAGGAAAGATTAATTAAAAAATTGAAAAGAATTATAAGCCATAATAGTATTTGATATCAATATCAACATTGCTATCTGAATAAAAATTATCATAAATCCTAGAATGAAAGTTTATTTATAAACTACACACACACACACACACACACGCACACGCACACGCACACGCACACGCACACACGGGTCATTCCATGTGAAATCGCACCCTCTTCTGTCCAAAATTTGTCGCGGTCTACAGAGTTCTTTCTGGGCTCAAATTCTAGCTATTTTTATATAGAATCGAATGCTGTCTGGTGAATTTGACCAAATTCAAAATGGCGGCCATGGCGACACAAAACATCACC
>VBVR01006146.1:0-10755 GCA_011638315.1 Tetramorium parvispinum
ATGTTAGGCTCCGTACACAACAAAATAGCGTGCTCCATGCTGCTCAGTGCTACATAAAAAGACTATGCGGTTAGAAATTAGGTAAAATCTTGTTTTATATAATATGTAATATTATTATATTATTATGGGTCTGTCTTTTCAACGTCAGTTAACTTTAACCTGTATGACTGTTATGTAACTGCATGAGGTACACAAGATGGCGGACAGAAGTCATGGTGGGGGTAAATGGCGCTTCTCTGATTATAGGACTCTACTTATGCCTATTGCTCTCTCTTTCTAATGTTGACTCCAATTTCTCTCACGGAACGCGCAGTCTATCTTATAAGTCTATGTTTATTCCTACCTCCATGGCCTGGACTGCGTTCCCACTATACGCGTCGCGCGCGCATCACGGCGCTGCGTCATGAGTTCGCCAATCAAAACGTTTCATTTTATGACGTTGCAAATGACGTATCGTGTACGACTAAAGTCAAAAGAATCTCTAAAATGAAAACTGTTATTACATTCTGATAAAAATAACCGTTTCACGACCGAGAGGACGAAATAATTGTGGAAAAATCGAAAATCTCGTTTGAAACGAATTTTCGTTCGGTGGACGTGAACGATGGTGACGGACATGATGGTCGGATCACGTGAGTATGTACTACATCGAGTCGTGGCACCGTCCATCCTGACACCGCACTTCCGCTTCCGTGGACTGTTAGGGTCGCCATTTGGGTCGTGACCACGGAGTCGTGACCATCATTAAGGTTAAGGGCCTGGGATCGTCGCCCTCGACGAAAGGGGAGGCCGACTGCTCCCTGGAGAACGAGCGTCTCGCTCATCGCTGTTCGCGTCACCCCTGTGCACCGCCGATCGACTGTCGACCGTCGTCACATCGAGACACATTTTACTACTTTGGCATTGACGAAACATGGCTTATTGAAGAAGATGAAGGGTGCGCGAAAAGATATCGTTTCTCCGAGGAGAGGAGACGGAGGAGACCGCAGCTGCAACGAGGCGAGTCATCAGGCTGACTACAGTCGATCCGCAAATGGACATAAAGTCAAAGTTTACTTCGCTGTCCCCTGCCAAGGGGACTGCTGCTGATCAAAGAAGGAACAAAGGTGCGTTGTCAAGGTCACTCGCCAGCCCCCCTCCCCCCTTCCCTCCGAGCCGAGTCGGCGGTGTCGTATGTTACCTCATGTCGCATGTCCTTTCCAGATGCCACGGATGTGCTCCATCTGGGAACTTTGCGCAGAAGAGAACTCGCTGGGGCGACGAGCTTCCCTAACGATGTACAACCAGCAAAGTACAGTATACAGAAAGCAAAAGATCCTGTTAAGAGACAGAGACCTAAAGGACAATATCATGGCAGTGCAGAGGAGAATTCCAAGGTCTTTTGCATATAAATTCTACTTCCTATATATATATATATATATATCACATACATGTATATATATATATACATATATATATACACACATACACACACACACCTCTCTCTCTCTCTCTCTCTCTCTCTCTCTCTCACTCACTCACTCACTCACTCACTCACTCACTCACTCAAACTTGTCGAACCTTTTATCAAATTTTATATTTGTGTACATATAACGTTTATATCTGTAGGTAGTGGAGGAGAAGTTACCTGAGTATGGCTCAGTGTTGGTCCAAAGAAGCAAAAAGAACGGCAATCACTTGCTGAATTTTCACTATAATCAATATAGAATGCGAGATGTACAAAACAGGGATACAGGAAGACATAGTTCTAACAGCAATAGATTGCTGCCACCAGTGCAGCGGCATAAATACAACAAGGAACAATTTGTACAAGCTAGGTAATAATATTACAATATTAATGGCATTATCTGTACATCCTAACATCCGTCATGTTATTTTATAAAAATTCACAGTTATCCAAATATTTCGAATACTATCTGGATATCAAAATAATATTTATTATTTGTTCAAAACTGTACTCATCAATGGAGTAACCAATTAATTCAATGTTCATGTAAAACCTGAGCCTAAGATATATAAATCTATTAAAAATATCAACTTATGTGAATCGAAAATGTATCTTGGACAATAATGCTGCTCAATAGGATTATTCTATGCAAAACATTGCATTACATTGTTTTATTTAATATTTTTCGAATAAAATTCTGAAATCTGGACTTTATCTGTTAATTAGTACTAAAATTAACTCAAGTAATACTTAAAACTTTGTCTTAACCATAATATTGGATAATAGTATAAAAATAATTTTAGAACTTCTATATTAGAAATATTATATATACTTTTATATATTTTTATGTATATTGGTAGCTGCCAATTTGTTGTAACTCCAAGCCGAGATTATTCCTTGCATTTGATTAACCCTGATATTCTTGTGGATTGGAACTCGATTGAACAAATTGTAAGTACTTTTTCCATTGCGTCAGCAATTTTATTGGTGCATAAAGTTTCTTGCAAGATTTTCTTGTATATACACAAATTATGTATTGAGTGTGCGTGCGTGCGTGTGTGTGTGTGTGTGTGCGCGCGCGCACGCACACACACACACACACACACACACACACACACACACACACACATATATGATTTAATTTATTTACAGATATTACACAATTCAGAAAATCTCTCTTGTCCTATTTGTTTACATCCACCAGTCGCAGGCAAAATGACTCGCTGTGGTCATGTTTATTGCTGGCCTTGTATTCTCCGTTACTTACGTTATTGTCAAGAAACAGGCAATTATAAATGTCCGATTTGTGATGAATATCTTCACAAAAATGACTTGAAAAGGTAATTTTGTGTATAAAGTTATAATAAATGCATACTGAGTGATGAAATGTTTATGAAAATATTTCAATTGTGTATTGTGTCTTTTAGCGTGATTGAGATTACGCGGAGCACGTTCAGTTTGGGCGAAACGGTCAATCTATGTTTGATGCGTCGTGAAAAGAATTCCTTGTTTGCAACGCCTGTGAAATCTGCTATTCAACCCCCGACAACGTTTTTGTCTGTTTCAGAAAATGCTGGTAATATATATTCGAAACTTCTTATTGCAAATGTGAAAGATGTAAGTTTATATAAAACTGTTCTTTATTATATGTATTATATACGAAAATAATAACATCTGAAATAAAAACGAATGAAAATTGTTTTTAGATTGTGAACATTATAAAGTGCGAGTATGCGGAATTAGAACTTGAGCTTAAGAACAATCCAGATATGGCTCTTGACATCAAGCAAGCACTCAATGAACTATCAAAGAGGAAAGAAAAATTACTGTGGAAGGTAATATTAACTGTATAATTATGTAATGTTAATATATCTATATAACATGGAATAATAAAAAAATATATATATATATGTGTGCGTGTGTGTTGTGTGTATGTATATAAGGAATTTAAAGATGCTACATTGACCGAAAATATAACGGAAAAAGAAATTGCTGAAGAAACATCACAAGAACATGAAGTAAATGTCAATATATGTTGCAAAGATGATGATAAGTCTTTAGCAAAACAGTCTTCGACAGACAGTGTTTCCAGTGATAGCCAGATTGTTTCAAGTCCTAAATTTTCTTACTTTTATCAAGGTAAGTATCGCACAAATTGCCAAAAGCTTAATATTTAAATTGTGCTATCTACAGTATATATTATAGATAATTGATGTTATAATATTGATGTTATTTCAGAAATAAAAATAATATATTAATGAACTTTTTTAGCGGAAAATGGACAACATATGTATCTACACGCAGCGAATGTGAAAATGCTAGAAATGCAGTATGGCAGTCTCGAGTACTGTCCTCCTGTAATAACAGGCAAGCTTCTCGAAAAGGAAGCAAGCATTTGTACGGAAGAATTAAGACGAAGATTACGATATCTTTATCATTTACCACTTACTTGTCCGTTTGAATTAGCTGAAATCGAATTAAAACCGCCATTGGTATCGGAAGAAGTTCTTCAAGCTTTCCATGGTAATTGATCATTTCTTATAGTACTTTTATTGTTTATAATTTATATTGATATATTATAATTTATATATTATAGACCGACATTTATTCAATTGTTGACATGGTATGTTAATATTTTTTTTATCATTAGGACAACTAAATTCGAGACAAAAGTACAGAGAATTGAGGGAACGCGAGGAAAGACAAAGAGAAAAAAAAATAGTAGAAGAAGAAAATAGACAAATTGGCATATATCCAACGCCCAACATAGATATTGAGTCTTATCAACATTTTCCTCAATTGCAATCAGAGTTACAATTATCCAGGTAAGCATAAATAAAAAATCACTATCTTCATTTTATTTAATTCTTGTTGTATAATAATCAGCAGAAATTATCACTTTATCATATTCTAATGCAGCGAGAACGCATTGTCACCTTCAGAATCGATCATATCGAGTATCGCTAGTAATCCAGCTTTGAGTGCGTTTGACGAAATTGCTCCAAAACAAGAAATGGATCATTCGTGTGAACAGACTCGCACGTTTGCCGATATAACAAAAACATCGACAATGCCGACAAAGATGGATAATAAACCCGTCAATGCATGGCCGGCTGTCAATTCGAAGACGCATTCTAATACGACGAACGCATGTTGTAACAAAGACGAAGAAATATCGTCCACAAGGACGCATAATAGGTCTACCAGTGCTTGGCCGTCTGTCAAGTCAAGGATGTGCTCCGATACACCAGGTATCTCGTTTAACGAAGATGAAAGAAAACCGTACGTTTCTGAAGGTAAGGTTCCATTGCTTTTATCGCATATTCAAATCAAATCAAATAAATTATCTAGCATCGCAAATACAGATTTTTCTGATCGCTTAATCTCTTCAAATCATTGTTTTTAGAAACAAAAGATGAAGGTAATACATCTGGTAAGAAGAAGAAGAAAAAGAAAGGGAAAGGAACCGTGCTATTCACAACTGGTATGACATCTGGTTATTCTTTATAATGTATTAACGCATGATGTTTTTATTCTATTCCTCATGCGCTATGCGTAATGGTAATTGATAGAATTTCATTAGATAAATCGTAGGAAATTTGATTTCATTTACAGCTCTTGCCACCATTGATTTGACGTACTAAAAATACGTACGGCATACGTATTGAATGTCTTTATTTCTCTATATTCCAAAATTATAATTATTTGCCATAGAAAAAGAAAAACAATTATTTACCAAGGTGTTTCGCATATTACGCTTACGAATAAAATTTTACTTCATTTATATAATTGTTGGTTCTTTTCCTCTTCCTATCTCATCGTAAATTTTATTTCTAGCATTAACTCATGTCATTAAAAACGCAGATACAATAAAAAAAAATCGTTCTTGTTCACTTACGAATTAAAGCAAAAGTTGGACGCAGATAAGATGGAAGAAAGTTGTAATTTTTATTAATTTTTCTATTCTTTAATAGTGCTATGAATGTTAAACAGAAAATGAAGACAGTGTTAGATCTTCTAATCGTTGAAATAGTTGTTTGTACTGTTAATACATATTGTAGATTGAATTCAAACATCAAATTATCGTATTATTCCATGTATTTATTATCAGACTAAAAGAAAGGACGTATCTATCGGGATAAAGGAAGAATGCAAGATTCAATTTTGGTAATCGCTCTATATTTACGAAGTCTGAAACATGGACGATTAACAATAGTTCTTCTTGAGAATAAGTACAGACGATGAAATAAATAAGTTAAAAAGAATACATTTTCATTTTAAAGTAGAAAATGGTGATATAGAGGAACTTATTCAAAAGAGATGACGCTTAAAGAAACGTACGTAAGGAATGATTAGAGCAAAGACCGCAACTGTATAATCGTTCTATGTTCGTTTATTCATTTTTTTCTTTTTCATTTATTTGTTTTTTCCATTATGTCGCAAGGAATCCCCGGTAATGACCGGGGTGGGCAGTGGCGAGATAAAGCCAGGAACGAGCCTTTTTAGTCGACCTCCTCGATGGTAGGTCCAGATGCACCGCCACCGCTGGGTGCTCCGCCGGGTGCAGCACCGCCAGCCCCGGGGAAACCACCCGGCATGCCACCTGGCATTCCGCCAGGCATACCGCCGGCACCCTGGTAGAGTTTCGTAACAATGGGGTTGCAGACGGCTTCGAGTTCCTTTTGCTTATGCTCGTACTCCTCCTTGTCGGCCAGCTGGTTCGCATCAAGCCACTTGATGATGTCGTTGCACTTATCCAGAATCGTTTGCTTGTCCGATGCGCTGATCTTGTCCTTGAGCTTCTCGTCCTCGACCGTGCTCTTCATGTTGAAGCAATAAGATTCAAGGCCGTTCTTAGCCGAGATGGTTTCCTTCTGCTTCTCGTCCTCGCTACGGTACTTCTCAGCTTCGTTCACCATCCTCTCGATGTCCTCCTTGCTGAGTCGACCTTTGTCGTTGGTGATGGTAATCTTGTTCTCCTTGCCGGTGGATTTGTCTACGGCGGAGACGTTGAGAATACCGTTGGCATCGATGTCGAACGTGACCTCGATCTGCGGCACTCCACGAGGTGCTGGAGGGATACCGCTGAGTTCGAATTTGCCCAAAAGATTGTTATCCTTAGTCATGGCACGCTCGCCCTCGTAAACTTGAATCAACACGCCAGGTTGATTGTCGGCGTAGGTCGTGAAGGTCTGAGTTTGCTTCGTCGGGATGGTGGTGTTCCTCTTGATGAGTGCGGTCATGACGCCGCCGGCGGTCTCAATACCCAGGGAGAGCGGCGTGACGTCGAGCAGAAGCAAATCTTGCACTTCCTCGGATTTGTCACCATGCAAAATGGCCGCCTGTACGGCAGCACCGTACGCCACAGCTTCGTCAGGGTTGATGGACTTGTTGAGTTCCTTGCCGTTGAAGAAGTCCTGCAGGAGCTTCTGAATCTTGGGAATACGCGTGGACCCACCAACCAGAACGATGTCGTGGATCTGAGCCTTATCCATCTTGGCGTCGCGCAGCGATTTCTCGACGGGTTCGAGAGTACCGCGGAACAGATCGGCGCAGAGCTCCTCGAAGCGAGCCCGAGTGATGGAGGTGTAGAAATCGATACCCTCGTACAACGAATCGATCTCGATGCTGGCTTGTGTGGATGACGACAGGGTGCGCTTGGCGCGCTCGCAGGCCGTACGCAAACGGCGAAGGGCGCGCTTGTTCGAGGTCAAGTCCTTCTTGTACTTGCGCTTGAACTCCTGCACGAAGTGATTGACCATGCGGTTGTCAAAGTCCTCGCCGCCGAGATGAGTGTCGCCAGCGGTGGACTTGACTTCGAAGATACCATCTTCGATAGTCAGGATGGACACGTCGAAGGTGCCACCACCGAGATCAAAGATCAGGACGTTTCGCTCGCCGGTGGCCTTCTTGTCAAGGCCGTACGCGATCGCGGCGGCGGTGGGCTCGTTGATGATACGTAATACGTTTAAGCCCGAGATGGTACCAGCGTCCTTGGTTGCCTGACGCTGCGAGTCGTTGAAGTAAGCAGGAACGGTGATCACAGCATTGGTGACAGTCTTGCCTAGGTATGCCTCTGCGGTCTCCTTCATTTTTACCAGGACCATCGAACTCACCTCTTCGGGGAAGAAAGTCTTCGTCTCTCCTTTGTATTGTACTTGGATCTTTGGCTTGCCACTATCGTTCACCACGGTGAACGGCCAGTGTTTCATGTCAGCTTGGATGGTCGGATCCTCGAAGCGACGTCCGATCAACCTTTTAGCATCTAATTTATCAAAGTGAAAAAACAAATGGAGTAAAGCATTTTCAAATCAATATTTTATAACATAAAATGAATACAATACTGTATGATGATAAATCACTTAATTTTTATTTATCTTTATTTATTTGAGAAATATATTTCAATTTACTTATACATTCCTTGCTTGCTTTTTATTAATATTTTATTAATAAATCTACCAATTTATTTAATATACATATTTAATATTTGAGAAAAATTATGAATTATATCATTTATTTGAGAAATAAATTTCAATTGATTTACATATTTCTTGCTTGCTTCAATAAGTTATAACTTTACTATTTCAAATGTGCACATTGACATTTGACGATACTTTTACATTTATTTGTTTGAGAAATATATTAAAATTTATTTTTTTTTATTTCTAGTATATTTTGACATTTATTATTCATATTTCTTACTCGATCTAACCAAGAAGAAAAAAATGTTCTTAAAAGGCTTAAAAGTCTATCAAATATGCACATTATTACTCTTCTCAGCAAGTACCAGAGGTAATTTACAAATTTTACAAAATTACAATTAGATAATTTCATAGCGCACTAAATTTTATTTTATATAACATTTTAAATTTCACTGTGTAAATCGATCATGGGCGTGAAGTCCAACACGCGCGCGCGATATGGAAATAGACAAGATATATCACTGAGCCGATATCGTCGCGAATGACGCGGTCTAAGTCAATTCTTGAGAAATTTGCCGAATCATGATCTAATTTCGTAACACAAATCAAACTTGTACGGGACGACGCGCGGCTCCGAGCAGATATACACAATTTGATTTATAAAGTGGAAAAGCGCGCACAAGAGCCAAGGAGAATTTCAAACGACAGTGCCGCGTCTCGGTATACTGGGAGGGCAAATGTAAAGTGCAAAAAAGGAAATTTTGCACGAGAACGAAAAGGAAGCGGGGACTTACCGAAAATGGTGTTGTTGGGATTCATGGCGACTTGATTCTTGGCAGCGTCGCCGATAAGACGCTCGGTCTCCGTGAAGGCGACATAGCTGGGCGTCGTGCGGTTGCCCTGATCGTTGGCGATAATCTCGACCTTGCCGTGCTGGAAGACGCCGACACAGGAGTAAGTCGTGCCAAGATCGATACCGACCGCGGGTGCCTTCGCCATTTTTTTTCTGGTTCTGCAAGGTAAAACGTGGACGATCTCCGTTAATGGCCAAGAGTAGAATCTCACACGACAGACAAGGACTGTCTCGTGAGGACTTTCACGCTCTCGTCGAGAAGATCGCTCGGCTCGGGAGGCACGTACCTTTTTTTAAGCTCGCTTCGTAAAAGCCTCGTAAAAAAAATTCTCGTGTAGAACAGACGAAGAAGTTCCTCACTTGACGATTCGCAACGTTAGTGACGGGCCAGCGGCTCAGCCCTCCTATATATAGACAGGAAGCTCGATGCGGCAGCTTCTGGAACATTCCTCGCGCGCAGGGCCGACCGGCTGGCCAATCGCGCCGCCGGCTTCTGATCATGTGGCCGCGCGATTGGCCGAGAGAGGCGGCGATGCCGCGGCACCGCACCGACGGAGTCAGCCCAGCAACCCTTGGCCTCGCGGCGTCCGCGCGTCCGCGCCCCGCGGTATCGATCGCGCGACTTCTTTCGGGATTTTTCACGCGCGAGCTTCGCTGACCCGTGAAACAATCCTTTTACAATCGCGCGGCCGCAGGATGATCGAGCGGAAGGAGAGAGTGAATAAAAAAAGAATCGCTTGCTAACAAAAAAGTTCCAACTTTCGGCTGAAATTGCTGAAAATCGACGGAAGTCGGAACCACAATGGAACGGCGGGAGGGGAAAGGTGAAAGGAGCATCAGGGAAGCATTCTCGCGGGCACGAGCAAATTCTAGAAACTACTAGAAGCTACTGGCGCGCTCGCGCGACCGGAAGCTCAAGGTTCACGGAATTCGCGCGTGTGCCGACGTCCGTAATTGAGCGTCAGGAAAACCCGCGAAATCGGTCGTGCTGACGGCTTCTAGGAGGGGAGACGACATCCTGTGACGTTAAGAATTGCGTCACTGTGAGACGAGAGGATCGCTCGGCCGTTGATATAGAGCCTCGCCTCACACCTCATGGTCGCGTCCGCGGCGATTGGCGGCGATCGAGTCTCATGAGATTACGAGCTCGGGATCGTGGGATGACTCACCAGGTGCGATCGTTCGCCCGTAATTGTCGTTTCATCGCGGTTACGCGGAGTGGAAAGTTTCATTGCGTTCCCGCGTGACGGGACGCTCCGAAAAAATCGTAAGAAGGTTCCAGCATGATGGATATGGAACGTTCGCGAGTTTAATTTTCCATGCTCGCTTCTCGTTGCGATCGTAAATATTAATAGAGAGCGATTTCCTACGCGCCCGTAAAACTTGCTTCTTTTTTCTCTGACGATTCTTCAACATTGCTTTTACGTCTATCGTAATAAAAAGCGATTTTTAACCATTAAATAAAAAATACCAGGAAGGAGCATGTAGGTTCGGAATGGTTCAGTTCGATGACATTTTACATTGAATTAAAGTAAATACGTCATCGGACTGAACCATTGCGGATCCACATGCTCCTTCCTGATATTCTTTATTCAATGTTTTTAATTTGACGTTGCTAAGATGATATATGTATAAGATTTCATTAGATTAGAACGCCCAGCTAGGCGTTTCAGTTTATCGTAATAACTTTGAAATTTTAAGTACGATGGATAATTGTATTGATAATTTGTTGAAGTCACAGTGACACGTTGTATTTGTGAGCCACGACGGCAAACGTAGTTCAATTATGAAAATAACTTTACATTTACAGTATCTGCGATCTGATTTCTCTACTTACTTTACTTTTTATCTGGCAATTTTTATCTGAAAGCAAAAAACCAAAGTTTTTCTTTTAGTAGGTGAGTATAGCTAGTAATCGAACGAAGGATTAAAAAAAAACTGAAAATTGAATTTCTGGTAGCGTTCTTTGCAAAAGGTGTCATTTTTTGACACAAAATTTGACCATGTATTGGCTTATAAAATGTGTTGTAAAC
>VBVR01006147.1:0-10755 GCA_011638315.1 Tetramorium parvispinum
GTCGGAACGTGCGCGGCCCGCTTAATACCTGAAAAAACTATGACGACTTCGAGCGCGGCCTTTGTTATTGTACGTAGCCGAGCGCCGAGGGGTTTACCCAAGGTCGCGTCGCGTTATCAGTCGCCGAGCGAAGGCCGAGTCGGCAGGCAGGTAGTATCAGCTCCGCTCCGTGCGTCGTATTGTCCCGCGAAACGCGCCGTGGATACTACAAGCAAATGGCGCGCCGATCGTATTTTCGGAGATACCATATTCTTCATATTCCGGACAATTATTATCAATCGCGTGCATATTTGTGATACGATATAATTATTTTGAAACGCGTTCGCAGTTACGTGCAGAATAAAGTAAATTGTCGTCGCGGTTTTTCGCGGTAATAAAAGCGCGGGCTAGTGATGACGAGCTTCGCAGCGGCGTGAAGTTGGCCGCGCGCGATTCACGGTTACCGCCGCCGCGCATTAACTCGCCAGATGTCGAAAGGATCTTAATGTTTTTTCGCGCGATTCTTTTATCGTGACTTAAGTGCGCGTACAGTTAATACCGGGAGTGCCGTGTAAAGTGCCGCGCGATCGTAATTAGCCGCGATTTTTCTCGCGCGAGTGAGCGCGCGTGTGTCTGTGTTCGGCGGCGTGAAAGTGCGCCGATGAGGGAAGCCAGGGAAGGAGAGGCCTGGGAGGCATCGGGCGCCGGCGGAGCAACCTTGCGGTAAGTAAATTATCGTTTTCATACAAATAATTGCAATTTCGTCAATTATACTTTCATCCTTACATTCTTCTTGCGGATCGAATCGCTCATTTTCGATCTGAAACGAGTGATTTGCATGAAAATTATAGGGAGGTAAATTTCGAGGTACAGGCGTGAAAAAAAGTTTAAGACCATTTAGTACAGTGAGAAATGAAAAGACATCGAACCGATATTGATTCGATATCGATTCGATATCGATTTGACCAACCTTTTCGCACTGGAGGACAAGGCCTTTTGCAACAAATATACAAATATTTTAATAAATATTCACTATTGAGCTCAGATAGGAAACGCATGCAGAACAATTTTTGCATTTTAATTTAAAAATATATTGTATAATATATTGTGTAATAAGTTTAAATCTAACTTTTAAAATTAATTCTAAATTTAATTACTGTATATAGTAATCTTTAAAAAATTAATGCCTAAAATAAATTCTTACATAATTCTAATATTAAAATCATCTTAGCACACGTATTACTGAATACATTTTAGAAATTAATTTTGTAATTGTAAAAATCGTCAGAGCATAAAATTGTACAATTATTACTCAAGTAATAGTAAGAAATGTTTATTTTTTGTTTTTTAAATAAGCTTGCTTCACAATTTTCTCAATATTTGTAATTTATAATTATAAAAATCTTTTTCTGCAAAAGATATGCGTTTCGTAGAATCACCTTATGACACGTCGTGCGAAATGCTGTGGATAAAAAGAAACAACAGTTGTGCATTTATTACAAAAGTTTCCTATCTGGGCGAAAAAGATGAAGAATTCGATGCGCATGCAATTATTATTCTTTTTTATATTTAATATATACATACATATTGATTATTTCGAGCGCTGCTATAATTTGGTTTTGCACATTTGTATTTTACAGACGACAGCGTAGCGACGATGCAGTTACAACTCCGCTGCTGCGCTTCGTACCGGTGAGTCATCTCTTACTTTAATCGGAAGTAATGGATTTGTTATTACTGCAAAATAATTACGTCCCATAGAGCGACGTCCGTATATAAATCTATCCGTTACAATCGCCGGTTACGAAAGTCCACTGCTAACTAATTATCGCGACGCGAGAGGGGAACATCGGGGGAGGGAAAGAGCTTTGTTTGACGCGCTTAATGCTCACCTGCGCCTCTCCCTTTCACGCGATCGGCAATCAGCACGCGGCTTCGTTCTCGCGCGCAGTTGCAGACGCGGCATAAAATCATAATCCAATTTGTCCGAGGAGACCGCGATGGATGCGGGTAGGTCAATGAAGTCGTCGCACCTCCGGCCGGACCGAACGTTTAATCATCATAAATTTCGCGAGAAACCGCAAACCGGCTTCCCCCCGCGGTGCCGTGCCGGAGAGAACGGACGCGATACGCGCCGCAGCCACCTGCGAGGATCTCTCGAGACTCGTGTGAACTTTCAGGTATTAAGAGATCCAAAGGGGACAGGGCTCTCTACGTAGAACCTTCCTTTTTACTTTCAAATCGAGAAAATTATAGCAGCGTCTTGCAATCGCGACAGCGTTTCGCGCCAAGTGTATTTTTCTTAACATTTTTTTTATTCTTTCATGGGTGAAATGCTATCTTTTACAGGAATGAAACTTTTTTTTAGAAACAAATTATTATTCTTTTAAAAGAGTAATAATAAAATTGCCTTCGAGAGTCTATTATTTTTTAAATAAATCGTTTTTAGTAGAAAAATACATATTGCATCAAACGTTTTACGTTTGAAGAGACATCCTTGCATTAAAAGCAGCTTTTTCAGAATTTTTTGCGTTCATCTACACACAGAGAAATATAATTCTGAAAAGCAAAGGAGAAAGGTAATTACTTATTTTATTCTATTTTGTTTAAGTAATAGTTTTCTTTAATAAAGTATATTATCTTAATAATTTAAGATAAAATTTAAGATTTACCTCGTTACAACTCTAAAATATATTTTAAGTAAATGTAATGCTTGTGATGATTTTGTGATAAATTTACGGATATATTAAATTTACCAAATGTACTTAGAACAATATTTACTCGTAGATAGTATATATTTTTCTGTGTGTAGATGCAAAAGTACATATGTGACATTTTGATACTCCAGTTTGATTATTGACAAGAGAAATCATTTATTGAAAATACAATATATTATATTGCCGGATAGAGAAACGCCTTGAGATTTATGTGATCTCGCCAATTTATTCCTCAACTCGCCTTATCGCCTCGGACGCGGCATGCCGCGATTTTCTCCGGCGCGGCGGCGCGTTCGCCTATTGCGCACGTAAGAGCTCGTTGACTTTATTGGAACGCGTTCCGCGAAGCGCATTTCGCCATCGCCATCGCGGTGCCATAAATTTCGCGGGCTGCGACGAATTATTTGCGGGACGGCGCGATGGCGGCCCGGGTTCCGCGGGACGATTTCTCGAAAGCGTCGCCCCGGTCCGTCCGAGGGATCGGAGTGTCGGGGCCCCGGTATCAATCTAAATTACAAATTCCATCGAACAATGGCGTGAGCGGCGGGAGGACCTCCGGCCGTTAATGCGAGCGGCCCGAGAGAGGAAGATTACGCTCGCCCCGCCGAGTGTGGAGCGCATTAACTTAATTTATTTGCCCTTTATTCGGCCGTCAGTCGCGCCGCCAGACGTCGACCGGCGGTGCCACTTAACACCAGAACGTTTGGAACTTTGTGAACTATTCAGAAGAATAGTTATTTACGAGTGCTGCGAATTGTGCGGGCCACATAACTTGAAACCGTTGAAATTACTGATTGAAATTAACTTCCATTGAAAAGCGTCGTGACGTTTCAAGTGAATTTAGATTAATTAGATTTTTCGAAATATTAATTTTAATTGCGTTTATATTTCCGTCGAATAGTCACTTTGAACATTTGGATATTTATTTGGAAGGGAACCCCCCCCGCACAGAATCAAATAAATTATATTTGAATTATATTTGATGCATTATGTTAGAAAATAATTGAAATTATAAACAGCGTGATTAAAATTGTATTAAAATAAAGACACCGATGAGCAAACGTAAAAGTCTCCAAAGGAAATTGAGTAAACGAAAGTTTGGCTATACAATTCTCGAAAACACAGTCGATGGGGCAATAAATTCTACGCAGGACAAAGTTCACGGTAACCGCGATAGACCGACCCTAAGTACGGGGTGTAGTCCGGACCCAGTCCGTATTAAGTTTTGGGGGGATGTAAAGCGCGGTCGTAACAAGGGGTGGCTTTCCTATGATTTCGGGACGAGACCACTAACACGAGCGACCATTCGGGACGCGTCCGTGAAACGGGGTAGTTTCGGCCGCTATTGCGCCCCGCTGGCAAAAATTATATTTGGATTACAAGCATTATCGCCCGGGACTAAACTTGACTTTTATGGCAGCGAGATCGTTTCGGGGGTTTGCGCTCCGTCGCTCTCTCATTCATTCAATCGGAAATTAGGCCAACGGTCGTCACAGATTTTCGTAAACGATGTTACATTTTAACGGTTCCTACAACAAGTTATTTATTAATAATTTTATGCTACGTTTTTATGACAACTAATTATAATTGATAATAAATTCATATTTGTCCATAAAAACGATTATTTACGAACGAATGTGAATTAGAATCTATTATATAAACAAATGATGGACAATTAGAATCCATATAGTATAATTAAAAAAAAAACGACTTTATGAGTGTGCTAATAATGAACATTTATTTTCTTTAAATTTTGTTTGCAAAACGGACAGAAACGATTATTTGTGGACAAATGTGGATAAATTGTGGACAATCAAATGCCATATTAATTTTGTAAAAGTCAAATTTCGGTGTGCCAATTTCACAGATCTTTCCCACTAATGAAAATGATTCTGCGACACGTATACTGATGATGTCGCGCTCACTTAATACCGAATGTCGATTAGGTCCGCGATTTCCATCCTTCGCGCGAATTCATTTCCCTATTATTTCGCGACGTCGCCCAGGTGATATATGAATTGTTTGGTACGAGAACGCACGCGCGAATTGTCCTAAATATCCATCGAGCCTCTCCTCGGGGTGTTGAAGCGAGTCGCGTGCCGGGCATCCATCATCCCTTTAAAAGGGCCGACGAAGGGAGGGAAAGCCGGTCCGCTAAACGTTGTCAAAACGTTGACGAAGTCACGTGCGAGGTCGAAGAAACGCCCGCGTTGATCGACGAGCGCGCCTTCGGAAATTTTGCCCCGCGATTTATTCTTCGAGGATGCACATCGCGCTCTTCTAAAATTTCCGTTTGAGGGCCGAGGGTTACTGCAAGAATAAGAGACTTAATCGTGACATTGATGCAACGGAGCCATTGATATTCCTCTGAAATTTAAAGCTAAAAATAGATATTTCTTAACCTGTGCGCTCTTACAATCAATTAGGAATATTCAGAAAACCGAGTGAGATTAATTTGCAAACTTTAACAAGCAATGCACTCGACAATCCGGCCAATCTCTGGCCGGAGATAACAAAGTAGGATTTAATTCAGGCGACTTGAGGTGGTTGTCCGAGGGTCGACCCAGGCGGATTCTCTCGTTCAGCACGTTGGCAGTGATTTAAAATGATACGCGCTGCAGGCTGGCGTGGCCTGCCCGACGCGGCGCGCTTAGGGTCATCCCAAGAGTGCAGTATCTCACAGTCAGCCGCCTCCGGTTTCATGCGACGCGATTAAAAAGCTTCCGCTCCGGGCGCTGCGGATGGAGCCCCCGCGAATTTATCAGCCCGCAAGACAGGTCGTCCCGAAAACGATCGTTTTCGCCGAGGCGGGCCGAGTTATTCCCGTACGATCCGTGGAAGTCATGTCCCACGCCCGGGCGTTACCATTAACGATTCCCGAGGTCGACCTCACTTCCTTTGATAGCGGCGTCTTAAAGTCTGTCACGGTCACACAGAGCCAGTTGCGCGCGCGCTTCGGTATCTCGCTTTCATCCCTCTCTCGCGTACTCGCTCTCCTCCCGGGCGCTCTCGCCGCCGCGCCGCGCCTCCGCGCCACGCCGCTCCCTCGCCAAGGGATATTAATTATGCCCGGCGATAATGACTACGCGCGAGCAACGAGTACGTTAATTGGCCGGCAGATAGCCGGCCAGCCGGCTTCCTAGTGTGAGAGACAAGTGTGCCGATTGATAGGACGGAAATAGATCGCGGCGGAACTTTAAATCGGAACGAGCGAATTCACGACTTTCCACGCGGGTGATTTATGTTTCCTCCTAGAGCGAGGAGTCGTGGCCTAGTTTGCATCGCTGGAGCCGCGCGCTAATCGATATCATTCTGTAATTTTCCGACAAGCCTCTCTCGTCTGAAAAAAATCGCCGGTAGAAAGCGATCTTTTGATGTTCGGAATATCTCCGCAGCAGATCGACGAGACTTAATACACGATAGATTTAAATATAAAAGGCATAGGAGAGACCTCGAGAACGAATATAGTTATTAAATTTCGACGCGCCACATTGCGATGCCGCGACGAGAAATTGTAATAACTGACCGATCGGCTTTCGGAAAACGGAACTGATTTATCTGACATGGAAGAGATGCGCGCATCAATCATTTGCAATCACTACGTAATGATTTCACAACTGTTGTGCTGAAAGCAGCCACGTAGATTGAAGAAGCTTGCGAGAGACGGTTAGATTAATGTCGACTACTTTGCAAGATTAGAAAAGTATTAGCTGATTAAAACGTAATCATGCATCGGATGCGAAAGGAAAAAACATTCTAATTCTATTTTAAACGTCGTTGCTCCTTGTATTTTCATTCGTCGCCTTTGCGACGTATTTATCGACTTGCATTCGACAAAGTAATACAAGATTTTGAGCCTATAGTTGGATTATTTTGTCAACGAAAGCAAGCGGAAAAGGAGGAAGGGGGGAATCTGCGATAGGGAGGAAGAAGGTGATAAAGAGGATGTCGGGTGGAAGGAGAAAAGGGGGGCAGGGGAAGAGAGAGACAGATCAGATAGAGTGGCGTACAATGTTGTAGCGGGATCGCGAAAAGAGCAACAAATCCAGTGGCTTTATCGGCCATCGCCGGTGTAATCCTATAGGTGCTTAGCGTGAAATCCCATAATCGATAGTTTGCTTAACCCGATGCCACGTGGCGCCGCGTGCGAGCCTCCATTAGAGCGGGCTACGCACACCTTTTAATACAAAGTGTGTTACATTGCGAGAGAGAAAGAAAGAGAGAGAGAGAAAGAGGGGAGGAGTGCAAAGCTCGTAGGGTGACCGTATCTCTATGTTAATATGGGAATGTGGACCCAACGGCGACCCATGGGGGAATTCGATACGCCCCGCGCGACGCATCTGGACGCGGCATTTCCCGCGGCCGACTTAATTACCGGAGTCTAACGAGCTTCCCTTGCGGAAAATTTTCTTCTCCACGAAAGTACTGAAGGACAAACTGGCGTGGCGCTTACGAAAGTGCGACGATATCATGCGACGATATCATGCGACGATTAGCTGAGTGAGGAAATTGACATCCAAGTCGACTCAAAAAAAATCCGTACAAAGAGTCTTTTTAATAACGTAATATAAAAATTTTAGATTAAAGATATATAACATAGTATAAATAAGAGAATAAGAGAGAAGGAGAGACGAACGATCTTTGAATATTATTAACAGATTCAGTAGTCAAAGGAAGTAATTAGAATGGCTATTAATCGTGTTGGTCTCGCCATCGCCATAAAACCGTGCATCTTAGATTCATTACGGCTATAATCCATTTCCAGTGAAACTGGTTATATTTTTTTCGCAAGTAGTTTTTTTTTCCGTAAGTACCAAATGGTTAGTGGGGGCAGTAGTTGCCCCTAATAATTTAGCCGGGGAGAAATGTTCCCAAATAATTTAGCTATCTTCCTATCCCCCGGACCACGTCGAATCGCTGGTACACACGATTACGTACGCCTCGTTTCCGCGTCATGGGAACGGTCCGCCGTTGGTGTTTCGGCGCATCGGTCGCTCTAATTCCAATCGCCGTAAAAATGGTTTCAATACGCAGCACGCCGATTGGCTACAGTTAATTAAGCCGACGCGCTCGCGATCACGCGACTTTTCTAACATCTCGCCCCGCATCGATGTAATCCGGGTGAAGGGAGGAGGCGGGAGAGGGCGGGAGAAAGAGAGATGCAAGAAGGTCCGATAAATTCGCAATCGCTATATCGCGGACTGTTTCTTTATTTGCCATCGGGTCACGTTGCAGGCTGTCCCGTGCGCGCACAAACGCCGAACCTAATCGATTCTCGACGTCCGATTGCTCGTCGAAACCGCCGCTTCTCATAAATAGAAGCTTTAGCGATTTCCTCTTCCATGCGGCGGCAGCGGCGGCGGCGGCGGCGGCGGCGCGCCGCCTCTTTGCTCTTATTGGCGACGATAGAGGCGGGATTCAATAGTTATTCATTAAACTCGAATTCAGTCGGGCAGGATGCTGGGGTCACATCCACGAGCTGACCTTGCGGCTATCTTCAAAGGCCTTATCTCCCGCCGCGCGCTCTCGCTCCGCCGTTTCTTCTGCTCGTTTTCTTCGCTGGCCTCGCTGTCCAGCCATCGAAAGGCCTGGTCGATATGTCCGCTGGTGAACGATTGGAAATCGACCGTCTTCTATCGTCGACAAACCGCTTCCTGCTTTGGTATTTCTGTCACGAGTTCGCACGCGGCCTTTTCTGGACGCAAGCTTCCCGCGGACGTCAACGACCGCGAGCCAGTTAGAATTGACAAGCGACCGTTTCTTCATGCTAGATACTTGATACACGTTGTTTCATACAACTAAATAACATTAGTGCTAGTTATATTTTATTTGCTATATCGCATTTTTTGTTTTTCCGTCCATCATTCGTTTAACGCTTTTATTAAATTAGCTTCACCGATCTAAACAAAGATATTTTTAAAGAATAAATTCAAAGTTCTAGTGACCACATTTGTTCAAGTATTTAAAATCGCAAATGAGCGATCGATTATGATGTATGATCTTACTTCAATTATGATCTCTCACCTATAATTAACATATTCTTTATGCAAAAAAACTTGTAATTTCAGTTTTTAATAAACTCTTGCTTTATACCGTGAATATCGTTTGAGAAACCATTTTCGCGTATTAAATTATGCTGAACTTTTAATATAATGTCCGTCCATCACGACGAAGCAGTGCGATTCTCAGGATCGTCTTTGTAACTTCAGGATCCCGAGTCGAGCCAATAAAACCTATATTTCGCGAATCTCTTATCTAAGGATGTTATCATATCATTTTCAAAATCATTATATTTTAAATATTTTCATTTATATAAAATTACGAATTTATAATTGTATTACTTTTTGTTATTATAAAAATGTTATAAAGTTTTTGTAACTCACAAATAATCAGGTTGAAACTTATAAATTCGCATTTATCACAGATTTTTATTTAAAATCGTGGGAAAACTTACGACTCTGAATAAAAACTTCTAGAACAAAATTGCAAGATTTATACACTTATGTTATCGGAAGATAATGAAGCATCTTTACATTGTTTCTGATAACATCTTCATAGGTTAAAACTTTAAGACATCAACTCCTCTGCTTATTACAAGACGCCACTGGCCGTTCCCATCATCGATTCTACCACCCCCTTGACCGGAAGATTGCGCCCCTCTCTCCCCCGGCCTACGCCAATGTCCGATGATGAAGTTATCCAGCGATAATGGCTCCATTACATCGCGGCGTGCTGCGGCACATCGTTTCCCCGTTCCCTATCAGGCCCCGAAGAGTCCCCCTCGCGCAGGTGGAGCGGGGAGACGAAGGAACGGGCATCGTCGCACCGTATACTTACCATGGCGATTGTTTATGTTGGCTGATGGCCACTTATGCTGCACACACATCGCATTACGAAGCCGTTCTCCGGGGCCTCACGGCCCGTTACTCAGCTCGTGGTCTGGGCATCGTAGGGTAATGGCGAACGCGTTACGGATAAAATGTATACTTAGCCTCACAGCTCGATGGCACCGATGCCTTGATGCCTCGGCAATATCGAGATTACGCCATTCTCTCTCCCTCTTTGTCCTTCCCCTCCGTCTTGGATACTTCCTTGTTTCTTACTCGTCGTCGTCGCGAATTTTGTTTGCCATTTTCCGATGAGAAAATATTTCGTGTCCATCGTTACATATAAAATTCGATGCAGCGTCATTTTTTTTATATCAAACTGCAATAATGTGATTGGAAAAGTTATAGAAATCGATGATTAAAATCAAAGTATCGTTTCTATTCAAAACATGCCATTAGCAATATCTATGTTATTATATTGATGAGAAATTATTGATTTTTTAAATATTATAGTATGATATGTGAAAAGAAAGTATCTACAGATATTTTGTGATATTTTGCCATAATCAGTTTTGCACTAGCATTAGGCTCGGGGAAAATTACGGAGACAAAAAAATGACGGTCGGTCGAATACAAACATAGCTATCGTCTAGATTCGCACTGGGCGTATCTGTCGTATATCGGATCGCACTTAGCATAATTCGACGTTTCGTAAACGACGGGACAGGTGCGCACCCCACGGGGAAAGGGGAGGAAAATGACGTCAGCGCGTGGCGTCTTCATGGGATGAGGGATGAGCATGAAGCGTAGCGGCGAGCCGCGCGAAAAGTCCGAGATAGCCTCGAACGATGCCCGATCCGGGCAACGTTCTCGCAGATTGACCACCTCCGATGTTAATGGGGCCCTGATTACAAAGCACGTTCCAGCTCGGCCCTGCCCCCTGTTTATATCAATATCTCGGCGTTGCTCACGCATGCACGCATTCACACACGCGCGAGCACGTGCATTCTCGCTGCCTTATCGCTTTACGCGGCTACCCTTTATTAAAATACAGAACGTATAGATCGTTGGCTTGTTCAGAAATAAACCGCGAATTAATTGTTCGTGATATTTTACGACGATTAAACTTGCTTTAATCGACCTATAATTCGCGTCGGAATATAAATAAAATGGGTCGGAGAATCTTGCGTTATATGAAATAAAATTTTATCTTGATATTTGACATAATTATA
>VBVR01006149.1:0-10754 GCA_011638315.1 Tetramorium parvispinum
GAATATGACCCATTTCGTATGTAAACAAATTCACAGTTGAGTTCGAGAATCAAGGTCCTATATTATAAATTAATGTAGAGTTGTAGGCAGGCATCTCGCGACGCCTTTATTTATGGCATGGTTTACTTCAAGAAAGTTAAAAGTTAATAGTTACCGATAAAATGTAACTAAATTAAATTAAAAGTTAAAAATCTAAAAAGTAACTAAGTTAAGTTAAAAATATTTAACTTTTTAACTTTTTAACTTAACAATTATCTTTTTAACTAGATACTACCCAACCTTGGATCTAAGACTTAAATTATTGTATAATGCGCGTTATAATGATAAAAAAATTGAGATTAATATTTGTCGTATGAAAATTGATATATTTACATGCACCGTTAAGCCAAAATATAATAGTCTTCAATAGCGAGATCGTCATCGTTATATTGGCCATAGACAAATTTTCTACCAGCAAATCAAAGTCGCCCCAGATAAACGGCAAATCGGCCGATTGTGGTCCACAGCAAAAGCAGAACATTATTAGAATAGGGATTAATGCTTTGTAATTCGTCGAAGTTTGACTGATTGTGAGACTTTTATGTTCTGGCCAAATTCCCATAAACACCATGATATAACGATTCCATCCGTATGCATACTCCAAATCTGCCTTTTTTAAACAAAGATAAAGCGAGAGGAAATTTCTTCTTTCCGCAATTATGTGACATTTTAGAAAATGCTTTTTTTATTACATTTTGATGACGCATTGTCGTTATAAAGAAAAAAAATCACGTTAATAATAAATCAAGAAACTTTCATTTTAAATAAAGCAAAACTTCGGAATAAGAATGACAAGTAATTTAATAAATAAGATTTTCTTCAAGATAAGTGCTATTCCCTCGAATAAATTTTAATAATTTAAAAATTAGAGAACACCAGCATTTTTATTTATTTCACAGAATTCTTAAGCATAAATTAAATACTTTACAGAAAGATTTATGAAGTCTTTAGAAACAAAAATATAGGCAAATCTAAACCGACCTCAACCGACATCCTTTGAGGCTTACGCGACGACGATATCAAAGTAACTGAAAGAATCCCATCTTTTGAAAGCGCATGCGAGTCTTGACGACGCATGCTCTTTGAGAATATTGTATCTACTATAGGATGCAAACTGTGTATAACAATACAATTATCGATATATTTCAATTATTATCAAATCGAAAATTAAAATAGTACTATTAATATATAAACTTAACATATTATTATTAAATATATTGCTAATATATTTAAACTTTTTTCAATTTAATCTTTCTAATATATAAAAATTTTCTTATTTTACACGCTGCGTGTAAGTAAAGATGTTACTAAAAAAATATTCAAGTAATAATATATTTATTATTTTCGCATTAAGCAAATACATTTGAAGTTAGATTATTTTATATTTAAAAAAAAACACTTGCATTACTGACTTAAAAAATTTATTCTGAATCCGATTAAATTAAATAAAACTACATATAGTATAGTTTTATTCATATTTTTTGCGAGTAGCAGAAATGATTAAATTTAAATAAATAAAGTAACATATGTATTAATATTAGAGAACAAGCTACTCACTTGCAATGCGAAGGTTCCCTCTGTCGAAGAAGTTTGCAAGTGAATGGCGATAAAGAACATATATATATAAAGCTCTCATGGTCACTAAATATATTCTTTAACTATCGATTGCCGTTAAAAATAATATTAAATATATTTTTGATTATATTGTTATTGCTGCATAAATTAAGGGCTACTAAGAATTGGAATAAAGGATCTCAATTATTACATATGTAAATGATATACACGTATTTTTATGAAAATTTATCTTTTTTACTCTGAAAAAATAATATTTACTTATTAAAAAAGCAACAGATATTAAAATTTAGAAATAGAATAAATATATAATATAATAGAATAAAATAATATATTTTATCATTTATATTATAACACGTTTTATAAGAGAAATTTATGAGCGCGTGAAATTTTGCGGTAATTAATTTTATTAAATAAAATGTTAAAGAACACGCCACTCTCATTTGATAATGATTTACTTATTTAATAAAATCTTAATTAGCTTTTTAAAATTGTCTCACGATTTGTTTAATCGTGATTCGTCTTATCTTAAAATTTAAAAAGAATTCTTTAGGACACACTTATAAAATATGATGCAAATAATTTGTTACATATTAAAAATGGAAGTTAAACACTGTATTTTTAGTGTCACAAATTGATCTTGTATTACTTAACGAATTAGTCGTAGAACAATTATTATAATTTTAACAAATTTTAGTTATCATCAGTTATCCTTTTCGATCGGTTACAGTGAGTAATACTGAGAGATAACCGATTGAAGTTCTCACAATCTAAAATAAAATAATAAACATTCGATAGAGCAAAGTTTAATATATTTACATACACATAACATATACTTCATGTGCAACATTATGTAACTATTATCTATCACGATATTATCTTACCTTACTAAACATCTGTAAAGAAAATGTACTGAATTTTCCAGCAGTTAAGCAAAGAGGCGTTGTCGATTTGCGCATGATAAATAGAAGATTTCTCGCTTCCTTCCCTGATACATTAAACCAATTCGACTCGTATGCAGAGAATCCTATCTCAGTACTCTTAAATGTTATTAATTAATATTTAATAGAAAGATACGTTTAAATTCATATGATTTTGAAATGCGATTTTTTTACTATTGTTTTCTATAATAAATATATTTTCTTCTCAATTTACTAATCGATGGAAAACCAAAACAGATTATTTTTTTAGGCTGTCTTATTTTAATTAATTTTTAAGACAATAAAAATTAAAACTAATTTTAATTGTTCGATAAATTATTATATTTAATATTTGTAATAAACTTCTCATTCTATTATGTTTTACGAGGAAATGAGAAAGTATAATGTGTAAATTACATTATGCACGATTTAGATATGTATCTTACTTGAACGAGCAGCATTTCACCAACGTAACAATAAACAAATAAATGAGCTAGACTAAATCCTACAAAACTGATTAGAAAAATTAATTGAAAGGTCGACGATCCATTTTCTTCTTCCTTTATTAATATCTAAAAATCAATTTCTAATTTTTGTTATTCACATTCGTATATTATCTGAATTTATTGGAAAGATTTACGCGCATTTTGATACAAGTATTATAGTAAATTGAATAGAATGAAATTAAATAGATAGAATATGGTTTTTCCTATCACCGCATACTAACCCTAAAAACTTGGAATCCTTGAAAGCACAATTGGAAAGTACAAGAGAGTATCTGTATTAACAACATCATATTAAAAGAGTCTTCGATAGTCTTTGCAAACCTTGACATATAAATTAGTACTTTTAATTTAGCAATTATTTGTTGAATTATGATACATATACAAATAAATATGGGATTTTGCAAATTATATTTGGATAAATAATTTTAAACAAATCTTTTTCGTATAACAAACAAACTATTTTCGTATAACATACTTCAATATCCTTTTTTCACAAAATGTTTTTTATTCGAACAAAATAACATGATAGATGATTTTCTAGATTTTAACAAGTTGAGCTTGGAAATTTATTATATATAATTTTACATGCCAGAGAAAACAGATTCTTGAAAAATTTATTAATGATTTGAAATAATTGCATTTGAATATTTTTGAAATTTTGAATTATTTTAATATTTAATAATTATCTATCGCAACTGTCTTTACATGAATTTGTTTTATGCATTTGATTATTTGTTATATACATATGAGGAAATCCTATGTTTTTTAGCATACAAAATGAATAAAAGTGACTTAATAAAAAATGCTTGTTTCTACAAGTTATACGAACCAGTTTAAATGTTCATGTCTCCTTACGATTTGCTTTAGTTCACTCTTGAACTCCTCGGACGTTTTTCCTATACTCGGATTGTTAGCGAGGTTCTTGAGCCTTCCATGCAAGTTTTGGAATTGGCCGCAGGCGTGGAGAATTAGCATGGAGATGAAACTGACGCTACCGGTGTAAGAAACCGTCGCGCTATAAGCCGATAGAATCTGGCACACACAAATCAATTCAAAAATCGGGCTACGAGTTACGTCAAAGGGAAAATAGGCCGTATAAAGCAAAGGACGAGCTGGATCACTACGTGAAAACCTCATGATCATGGAGATCCTTAGAACAATATAAATGGTCACCATGACTTGCGTCAGTATTGTACACCAGATGGATATTTTCCTCACAACTTTGGCGTTCTTCAGCATAATTGTTCTTTCTTCTGATGTCTTTGGCATATACCAATCCTGATAGAAGTAGTTGACTAATGGCTTCAAAGCTTTGGACAAATATTATATTTTTGGATTTCTTATGGAAATTTATTCAAGCAAAATCGATTTTATTTTATATTACTTTATATTACACTAATATTACACTGACAATTCGGCGATTAGAACATCTCTATTGAAACAAAAATGTTCTATGAAATTATTATAAAGGATAATTAAAAATATAGATAAGACAAATGATTTATCATTATATCGCTGTTTCATAAAAATAAAAGATATAATTCATAAATGAGTAATATTAAAATCGAGACTTTAAAATATCAAATTTATAAGATATTTTCGCTGTTCCAACATTCTTCATACTTTGTACCTTTTCTTTGACGCCAGATGGTGAATGCTTTCATGAAAGCATTCGCGACCGGGATATTGGCGGTCGCCAGGTTTTCAGTCATCATATCCACGTTACCCCAAATGAATATCAGATTCACCGATTGCGGTATACACATAAAGCCCAGCATAAAGAAACTGGCTATCATAAAACGACAACGGGAGAGTCCACTCTTTTGTTTAGGATTTTGTATCGGATCGGGCCAGATCCCGACAAGGCTCAAATTGAATCGATTCCATCCAACCGCGA
Organism: Tetramorium parvispinum; assembly: GCA_011638315.1. Taxonomy (NCBI): domain Eukaryota; kingdom Metazoa; phylum Arthropoda; class Insecta; order Hymenoptera; family Formicidae; genus Tetramorium; species Tetramorium parvispinum. The sequence continues at coordinate 4,935 of VBVR01006149.1, forward strand.
AATTTAAGTCTATGCAAATCGAATTTTGCATCATAAGTCAATGAAAGAAGGAATTAATTCGATCGTTATTCGATGTTGCCAATGTATTGAAATTACTTGAGAAAGTATCAATGCGATTTATAAAATGATTTTGTTTTCAAAGTTTATAATTATAAAATGGAACACACATATGTGTTTCTTAATTATTTTAAACACTCAGTAACTTGCAGCACACCATATTTCGCAAATTACGCTATACATTTTTTTTAACAACTTTGGACTTTTTTCTCTAACATTACAAATTTAGATATGAATATCTTTGGATGACAATTTTGTTATGTAAAAAAAAAATTCACACGAGCGCATGAGCGTTTATCCGCGTACCTCGATCAGCATCCATCGATACTTAACGGATGTCGACGATACAATGACTGAAACATTTTTGCGGTCGACTTTTTTCTATCCCTTCTCTCAGGATCACGCATGCTCTGACGCGGAAAGTGATCTACCCTCCGTACAAAAGACTCTAAAGTCAAGCCAGAGAAAGTTGCTACTTCGTATCGAACACTAGGCAACATTTCCAAATCGATTTATTTGTCAAAAATTTATTGTAATTTATTGAAAAAAACATATAAGTTTTAGTTGTCATGAACTTTTAACGTGTTTGATAAGCAAGAATTGTAATTTAATTGTTTCATAGAGGTACGTATTATTGCAGTACAATAAAATTGATAATTTTTATTCTCTAAATATTAAATTTAAAAATATTGATAAGTTCTTATGATTAATTGCTGTGCGGAGGCAAGTAAATAATTCCACTGATACTCGATTAATAATTTGACATGCTTCACAAAAATGTGTATTTTTCCAATTCAAAAGTGATATTACAGGCAGTGTACATAAACCTGTTTATTCCATTATTTAAATATCATAGTCAATTATATGAAATTAATTTGTTATCATCCTTCCAGTATTTTCTCTAATCTCTTATTGTTAGCAACGCAGATAAATATCCCATTGACGTTTTCAGAGCCTAAAATACGAAATGTAGATAAAATACAGTATTCCATAATCATAATGTATGCTATAACATACATAACATATAAAATATATACAATTAAAAAATATTTAGATATATTATATCTAAATATATATGTATATACATATATTATATATATAAACAGTATGTTATAGATGGGATATAAGATAGAAAAATAAAAAATAATTTAGATGTGTCTGTCTAATAATTTCAAAAAGGAATTTTGAAACAAATATATACATTAATTATATAAAGTAACATATTTTTTTCTCATAAATATATCTTACTTTTCCGAACAACTCTAACGAAAAGATTCCGAATTTCCCAGCTGTCAGTCTAAGTGGCGTCGTAGATCGATATACAATAAACATTAAGTTCTTTGCGTCTTTTGGCGGTAGATCGTACCATTTGCACTCATACACACCGTACGCCATTCTAGTGCTCTGAAAATTACAAATTTTATACAAGTTTTTTTTCGTACAGAAAGTATCGATCATGAATCTATTGGAAAATTTTCACTTTCCACTTTTCGCTGTGAAGAAATTTACATTATTACATTTACATTACATTATTAAATTTACATTAATACATGAAAAGTGAAAAGAAGTTCTTTTGTGCGTATTTAATGATTTACTACGCAATTTATACGCAATACAAAATGAAAACACGAACACACGTAGTGTATGCCGTTGATTTAATTATCGACCCCAGATCGGATTAATATACAATAATTATTTTACCTCTGCTATAAGTGTTTCAGCTGAGTAGCAGTATGCATACATATTCGTTAACACAAGGGCGATGTAAAACGAAAGAAAAATCATTCTGACAATAGGCACTTTCAAATTATCTGTTATTATCTGGAAATAATACATTTTAATCATTGCACGTGATAAAAAAATGTGTAATGCGAGTAATCTATCACAATACATGTTGTTATACATATAATAAAAACTATATAATTAATAAATAAGCTTATATCTATAATATACTATAAATATAAACTTAATATATTTATATAATATATATTATTTTGGTTCTTTATCGAATATACAGGAAGGAACATACATGTATGAGTGATTCACTTACCGTAAAAACCTGAAAAGTTATAACACACATCTGAAAAGTAGCGAGTAACACGTGCACAAACAACACTGAGCTGTAGCAACCATCAATCGTCTTAGCGTTCCTTGAAAATTAGTATATTACTTATTCACACGTTTAAGTTTAATGACATATTATTCGTATCTCAGTATACAAATTTAAAAAAAGATTTAACTTAGAATTTCTATTGTAAATCTACTATAATTTTTTTCATTTATATAATAAATAATTTATAATTGTGATTCAATTTTACATGTTTTTATCGGTCATTTTTGTTTATGTTTAAGTCTAATATTCTTAAATTTTCTGTTGCTACTTAAAAGCAAGATACATTTAAAGAATTAACTAACAAATATTTTTATATAATTATGTCGTGTACATTTTTTTTATATGATATGAAAGAGAGGGAGAGTAAAATTTTATTTAAAATTTATATAGAAAATAATCTGTTATTAAAGAATGCTTAAATACTTCGTATTATCAAGCAATAGGCCGGAAATTCTCCGGTGTACCTGATGAGATGCTCGTGTCGTACAGCGATTGTAGCTAAACCTTTCCTAAATCTCGACGACGATATAGATTTGCTGGCTAATTCGTTGACCAAATTGTTAAGTGTCGTCCGTAGATTTATCAATTGCGCGCACACGTGCAACACGAGTATCGAGACAAAGCTGTCGATGGTATAGTTAACGAGAACTGAATATGTGCCGCCAGAAAGTTGTATAAAATAAGTGATTTCATAAGTCGGACTCTTTTGAATAGTTTCGAACCGATAGACAAGATTTCGTCGAGGTTGGTGTATATTTTTAAAAAACCTCAGCAGATGGAAAGAAAGATAAAATATAATCGTGCCCACTGCGGCCGCGCAACATTTAAAGGATAAACTTCTGCCACGTCTTGCAATCCTCAACATAGTATTTCGTTCATCGAAGTTGCTCGTCGAGGTCCAATCGTACATGATCGATGCCATTAGCGGCCGAAGGGCTTTCCAGTTGAATACAATGTTTCAATCCGAATGTAAATTACCAAAACAAGCAAATTTTTTTTATAAAAAGACTATTGAATAATTTTGTGCTTGAATGAGAGAGATATAACTTTGGTATTTCATATCATGGACGGTAAAAATAAATTTATACGATATTTACATTGTCGCGAAAAGAACTTACTTTCACCGTGATACCAAGTAACGATCAATTTGCACACTGCCAACAAACTAAAATTTGCAGAGGCAAAATTTTCCACCATTCGAGACACGTCACCCCAAGCACGGATCACATTCATCATTTGAGGCGCGGTTACGTACATGCTGACAGTACACGTAACAATAATGAATCTTATGTTTGGCCGACGAAATTCACGTAAAGGGATTTCGGGATCGGGCCATATGCCAAATATCCATAGCCATTGGCGACTCAGGGCAAATAAGTAATTCAAATCTAATAATATCAAATTTTTTTAAATATTAATAAACATAATTTTGTTGTCGCGTTAATTTTATATGACTATGAATTTTATAGACAATCGTTTAAACTTCAAATTTCTCCTCTTTACAAGATCTCTTTGTACAAAACTTTATATTATTATTGCGATATAGAAAGTTGCTGCTTTAATTATCCCTTTGAATTTCAAAAAGCTACTTTCAACAAATTTTTTATTATATTAAAGAATGATTTGTATACAACTAGCTCTTGTTTTATGCACCATGTTAAGAAAATATTGAAAATATAACTATCGATAATAACATTATCTTACAAGAAACAATTTTTTTTATTTGCTAAGATGAAAAACTTCACCTACTTATTCCATTCAAATAGGAATTTATTAATATTTACTAGTAATTTAGTAATAATTAGTTTCTCCGAAAGTTTTATAAAATTCTAATCAGAATAAAAAGTTTTAATCAGTGCATATATGATTAAAAATTTGACTTTTATACGCGGTATTATATCACATGTCTATAATGTGATTATATTTTTAATAGAATATCACACTGCAAACATTTTTGCTATTCATTTCAAAATATATTCTACCTTTGTTAACATTCATTGATGTTCACGACGCGAAAATTATCGTTTGACTGAATCGTTCTTCACGATTGTATCAAACCATTGTGATTTTGCGCTTGCTCAGTATATAAAGGATTCAACCCCTACCATCTATGAACCATCTTCATAAACCCTTTTGTGTATAATAATCGATAGTAATACGTGCAATTATATTACTGATAATATTTGAATATTATAAATATTGTTTTCTTTTTTCGATAGCATTTTCTTAGTTAAAACATTAAGTTATGATACTGTCAAATATCGAAAATAATTCATTTTACGATATTTGCACAAAAATGTGTATTTGTTTAACAAAAATTAATAATTATTACATAATTACATTTAATACAATATATCCTAGCGTAGATTTGTATAAGTTGCAAGTCTCAATGATTATATATTGCTATCATTTATATATAATTAAGAATTATTATTAAAATGTTTAATATAGAGAGGTCAGTATTATTGCAATCTAAAACAGATATTGCAAAATATAAAATAGACTTTTATTCTCAATGTTTAGTTTCAAAATATTGCTGAATGGAAGGGAATAAATAGTATGATTATTAATCGCATAATAGTTCGACTTGCTGCGCAAAAATGTGTATTTTTCTAATTTAAAAGTGTTACAAGCAGAACATATAAATCTATTTATTCAATTATTTAAAAATCTATATCGTAGTCAGTTATAAGAAATCTATTTATCATCTTCCCACAATAATTTTTTTTCTAATCTCTCATTGCTAGAAAAGCAGATAAGTATCCGATTGATGTTTTAAGAGTCTAAACAAGAGTATGAAATATAAGAGTATAAAAAATTTGTATAATCACTTGATGGATGCCACAAAAAATATTTTTGTCTTAAAGTGTTACACAACATTTGTCATTAGAAACACTCTGTGTATATACATATAGAATATATGTAGAAATAAAATAGAAAAATAGAAAACAATATCCAATAATAATAGTAACTTTGTAATTATTAATATTTTTAATAATTACAAAAAGGTATTTTTATATAAATATGCATACGAACATACACAATAGTTACATACAGAGAAAACAATACATTTTTATTCATAGAAATATCTTACCATTCCGAACATTTCTAATGAAAAGATTCCGAATTTTCCAGCTGTTAATCTAAGAGGAATCGTAGATCGATGTACAATGAACATTAAATCCCTTGTGTCTTTCGCTGGTAGATCGTACCACTGGCAGTCATACACGCCATACGCCATATTGGTGCTCTAAAAATTATATTTTTTTGCATAGGTTTGCATAGGTTAAAATATACAATTGTTTTACCTCCGTTATAAGTTTTTCAGCCGAGTAGCAATATGTATATAAGTGCGTCAACATACAAGTGATATAAAACGTGAGAAATATCATTCTGACGATAGGCACTTTCAAATTATCTGATATTATCTGAAAATATATATTTCAATCATTGCATATAATAAAATAATGCACTGTGTAAATCTAACGTAACGTATTATGTCACACAGTAAAAAAGTATTTATAAATTTATATTTTTATATATATATTGTGTATTATAAAATACACAAAGGGATATATATATACAGGGTGTCAGAAACAAAATGACCCACACGAAAGTTGGTGGTAGAGCGGGTCAAACCGAGAAGAAAA
>VBVR01006150.1:0-10753 GCA_011638315.1 Tetramorium parvispinum
GGGGAGAAACACTCGCCGGGTAACTCGTCACGAGACTCCAGGAAGCGCGGTGCTCCGGCGGCGGCGGCGGCGGCGGCGGTGACGGCAGCGGATTAATATGGCCGTCCCTCGGTTGACACGGAGGCTCGGGTCGCGCGTAAAAGCTTGCGGCCGCAACGCTGACGGCGACGGCGACGGCTGCTCGGGGCGGCTGGCGCTACGGCGAGATGGCACGGTGACGCGGCGACGGCGGCGACGGCGGCGAGGGCGGCAGCGACGCACTTCCTTGGTGGCCTCCCGATTGCTCGCGCACAACGCGCACGCATTTGTTTCACTCGCGGACAAATTACCACGCACCACCCACGACGATCACGATGACTTGGCTCCGGTGCTTTAAGCGCGACGGGACACACTCGACATACGCGTATCTCTTTCTCTCTCCCTCTCTGCTGTTCTCTCTCTGTCTCTCTCTCTCTCTCTCTTGCTCACTCGCTCGCTCACTCCGTCGTTCTCGCTCGCCGGATTTTTTTCCACGCGTCAGCGGCCCGCCGGCGATTCCCGCTGATTCCGCTCGCTTCCTTCCTCGCTTCCTCGTTCCGATCCTCCTTCCCGGCGCAGTTCCAGTCGGCGCGATCTCGCTCTCGCCTCCTCTTGTCACGTAAATCGTGCGCCCGATGTTTCCGGAACTCACTCGCGACGTATACGAGTTTCGGAACACTCGTTATCTCTCTCTCTCTCTCTCTTACACTCTAGCCAACTGTCCGTCTCTCTTTCCCTTGTCCGTTCGTCACTTGGCCCCTCTCACTCCCGCACGCGCCCACGACCGTTTCCTCTAGCTGTCCCGTCGTCGACCGCCGTCGGCAACACCGAGGAGGCGAGAAATACCGCGCGGTCGCACGAATCTCACGGCACTCGACGGGATCAACGGGCACCACCTTCGCTCTCTCGCTCTCGCTCTCACGTCTGTTCGTCGCCCGCGACGATGCTCGATGCACGACGGCACGGTCCACACGGCGCACGCGGACGTACGCACGCACGCACGCACGGCTATCTTCACGCTGCGCGAGGACGTGACGCGGCCTCGGTGCGAACGACAACGTCAACATCACCACCGTACGCTTTCGTGGCGGCCATCTTTTTCGGGGATACAGTAGTGGCGATACGCGAATCGCGGAGCGTGAAACGCACGCGCGTACCATGGGTGTAGAGTGCGCGAGGGCGCTGCGCGCACGCGAGCGCCACGCCGCGCCAAGCCGCGCCAAGCGTCGTCTGTCTTGTGTACGCCGTGAGCGACACATGCAGGGGTGTGCCAAAACGCGGGTGTTCACGAATGTGGCCTGTAGCATATGGAAAATATTAATTAAGCGGTAAAACTTAAGACGTAAGAATTTCATCCATATGGAATTCTCGGCATCGCTTGCGTTTCAAAATGGCTACCTTACTGCTCGACCGCGATTGGTTGATTCGCTGCTTATGTCTCAAGTTCTACTGCTTAATTTTTTTTTCTATGTGCTATGGGCCTGTCTCTCGAGTCACGTAAATCGACGACAGCATGCGCCTCTCGCGAGATGTTTCTATAGGAAATGTTATTTTTGTCCAAACCGAATTTTCTTTTGAAACTCCGTGAAATGAAAACTACCGTTTCTATTGTATATCTACTTCATGGTTGCGGTCCACTTGACGCTACAAATGCTTCGAAGCATTTTTCTTCCCTTTCTTTTTAATAAAGATAGAAGGAGAAGAAGAACGCTTTGAAACATTTGAAGCGTCAAGTGGACTGCAGCCTATGTCTTCTATAAAATACGAAAAAGAAAGGCGCGGCTCCGACGAAATTGGAGTACATTTTCTAATACTCTTAAATTTAAATAATGGCGCCTTATATGTTCCTTGTAAAGATTATTTTACGGGAAATGAAGAAAATAAATTACGCTTGAATATATATTTTATGTAATAACTGCGTTTAGCAGAAAAAGAAGTTTGTTAAGCGCTTCATGATTCTTTATTACGATTGGTTTCTACACGCTCGATCCAACGAGGGACTAAAGGCAAGGACCAATCACATTGAAGTATTACTAAACGCTTTTTCTACTGAATGCAGTCAATAAATTTTAATTTTCAATTTCTAAAAACAAAAGTAAGTTAAAATGAAATTAAAGTTAATCTGTATTAATAAAGTCAAGAATTAGAAAAAGATAAAAAGTTAAGAGATTTGCATTAAAAAAAGGATGAAGATTAACAAAGAAAAGAGGAAGAATTAAAGTAAAACAAAATAAGTAGTAGATGAAAAAGAAGGAAAATTTAGGAACACTAGGCTATTAGAGAAATGTTATTCTAGACAAATATAAAAAGATGTGAATGAAATGACGGCTGTAAAAATGCTGAAACAAATAAACATCTAATCTAATTTAAAAGTTAAGTCGAGATTTAAGTTAATCTACTGGTAGAAATGGACAATGTAACAGATCGAGATCGCCGGAGCGCACCGTCGTGCAGTTCCATCCTCATCGCGTCCCTGGTGGAACGACGCACACGCGGCGAGCAAACGTGTCACATATGCGGCCGTCGTGTGACCACGCGATACCGGCTGGCCTTCGTGGAAGGGGACGAAGTTATGCGCACAAGCAGTACACGCGAACGCTCGGCGGCCATGCCAGCCTTGGTTGGCGAGCGGCCGATTTCGACCGAGAGAATGCGGAACCCACCGACTGACTGACCGTCGTTCCGCGCGTTCAGCGGAGAACCGTAGCGCCACATTCGACTGCTTTGAAAACCCATGGCCAATAATATCGCCGATAATCGGGGTTTATATCGTCCAAGGCTTGCCAATATTTAGAAAGTCTCTATTCGCTTGCAATCGCGCGTTGTATGAACGCGTCCGATTGAACGCCGCTATGCGAAAATTTTGTTAAAATTGAAAATAAGTTAACTGACAAATTAGAGTTAACTCGCATGTTGCTGCTATAGAAACGCCTCAACTTTGATTTATTTTAAATTTTATTATTCGACGGATCAGTTTATTTTAGCTTTTCGTTGCGTGAAACATTTTTGTAACTAATCGAATATGTAAAAATAGCGAATAAAATGTAAAAATATCGTATTTTTAATAAATATATCAGATTTTGAATAAAATCAGTATATATAAAGGCTATAAAATTTTCACTTGGCAGGCATGAATGATAAGTTAGATTTTTAAAATACTTGATAAATTAATTTTTTACGTCGAAAAAAGTCTAGAATCAATAATTTGTAAAATCGTCAGATCTAAACATAATTTTTTAACTTTTGCTACTTGCTCTTTGAGAATGAAATTTTAATGTGGTAAATGTAAACCCGCTTATTTCTATTTAGTAGGCTACTTATAATTTTTTAAACCTTAAGTATATCCCAAATTTCACGGATATCACTATTTTTATAAACGGAATCAAAATTCTTGCTTCTCGTAAATAACTTATTTGATTATTGTGACAACGCATGTAATTTGTAATATTTAAATCTAATAATACATGATAATGTATTTTTAAATTCGTTTATGAAAAGCAACTTTATTATCTTTTGCAAAATCGAATGTAAGCTCCACAAGATGGAAATGAAGGAGAATAAAATTAATCTTTTCGAAAGATAGTTCTATTTTCACTCGATGTTTTATAAATGTAATCCCAAAGATATTTTAACATTTCACTCTTTGTCTTGTAATAAACATAAAAATATTTTTAATATACAAAACATCAAAAATGGAATTTTCTTAAAGAAAACTTCGTTGTGTTAGAAAAATATGTATAAACTCGCTTTACAAATATTTGCTCTTATATAAACTGCACAAATATATGTATATATATATTAACTTTTCTTTCGGTCAACAGACTATATATTCGATTGCTTCAAAATAAATGCTTTTGTTGATTATATGTACACTCAATGTACATTAGGCATTTCAGTGCAAAGCTTGAAACTTGTATATTTCAGTTAGATTCAGATTTCGTTGCTACAAATCTACAGCATCAGAAATTTAACTCTACCAAAGTTATACCAATTTCATTCGTTGCTCTGTGTGGTATAGGCGTCTTAAAGGAGATGGAATGTTTCGTCCATATGTATTCCAACATGAGATTTGTGCTTTGAAAAAATAGAATATTGTTTGTATATAAACAACTTCCCGTCGACCAGCGATCCGCAACTGCAAAACTAATATTTCAAAATTTCCTGCACCGCCACGGTAATATTACGGGCACTGATGCCATAATTGTCGAGCAATACCGCTGGCGGACCAGAACGCGGTACATCCGGCACCGCTAGTTTCTTTACTATTATGTTTCTTTCCAAAGCGACTGCGGACTGGACCGCTTCTCCCAAACCGCCTTGTACGTAATGATCTTCAACGGTGACAATCCTGCCACCGACTTCTTTGGCATTCTTTATGATAGTTTGTGCGTCGATGGGTTTGATCGTAAACGGATCAATCACACGAATATTGATCCCAACCTTGGTTAACTCGTCGGCCGCCTTGATCGCCTCGTGCAATGTTACACCAGCGCCGATCACGAGCACCTGATCCTTAGCGGAAGATTTAACCACTTTGGCTTTACCGATAGCCAGCGGCTCATCGTTCTTGTACAAAATGGCCGTAGCCGGGCGAGAAGTGCGAATGAAGCAAATGCCTTTGGTATTAGCCGCCAATTCAACGGCGCGCTCCGTTGACACAGCGTCGCTCGGGTAAAAGACGGTAGAACCTGGGATCGTACGGAACATCGCGATATCCTCTAAGCCCATCTGCGAAGGCCCATCTTCGCCGATAGACACGCCGCAATGCGAACCGGCAAAGTTTACGTTCGTCTGAGATATCGCACCCATGCGAATCTGTAATAACAAAGTTGATAATTTATTTATCTCTTTGTTATTATCGTGTGTTAATTTTCATAAATCCGATTTGCGCCTCACCTGATCAAAAGCACGGGTGAAGAACGTTGCGAAAGCGGACACGAATGCAACGGTACGGTCTCTGCAAGCGGCACCAATGGCGACACCCACAACATTCTGTTCGGCAATGAATCCTTCGATAAATCTAGCTGGATCAACAGCTTTGATCTTATCGGCGTAAGTGGAATTCTTTGTATCACCATCCAGAGCTATGACACGAGGATTATTCTTTGCCAGCTGAAATGAAACAATTAAAAAATACATTTTAAATGAATTTTATTATTGAGACACAAACGGTAAAAATGTGAAAAATGTACAAACCTTTGCAAGAGCTGTGCCATAAGCCAATCGAGTAGCTACTTGTTCGCCTATTTTGTAATTTGGAGGTGTAGCCAATGCAATGTTGCTGATATTTACAACAGGGGCATCATCTACAAGTGGCTTTTGTGGATGCAGTCCAAGAGGACCAGAGTTCTTCAAAAGTCCATTCAAATGCTGTAAAATTATATTAAAAAATGTTATAACAATAAAAAATTATTAGAATAAATTCTTAATGTTATTTCTTAATCTTATTCTTATAATATTGATGTAATGTTTGTACATTATATGAATATATTGATATATTAGTATAATTTACCTGAATAACTTCAGTCGCTTTGTTACCCAAAGGCTTGCCGTGCCAGTTTTCTACATCTTCGATCTCGGGAAAGTTTTTGCCCTTAAAAGTCTTAGCTAAAATGGCAGTGGGACGTCCTTTTGTATTTTGCGCTTCATGGAAGGCCTAAAACAACATGACTTCGTAAGCATATGACTACGTATTCGTTTAGAAAATCGTATTACTTAATATCATTATTATACCTTCGCCAATTCTTCCACGTCATGGCCATCCACGACTAAAGCATTGAAACCGAAGGCCTCTAATCTTTTACGGTAAACTTCCATATTATGTTGCAGCGAAGTCGGTTCACTTTGTCCAAGACGATTGATGTCAAAAATAGCACAAAGATTGTCCAACTTGTAATAGGACGAAAAATGGAGGGCTTCCCAGATGGAACCTTCGGCTGCTTCGCCATCACCAATCAAACAGTAAACACTGAAAGATAAATAAATGTACGTTATCAACAAATTTTAAAGAAAAAGATAAATTTGATAAGCAAATTCAAATAATTTATATATAAATATTATAATTAATTTATACAAATTATATAAATGGAAACTATAATTTATTAATTGGATATTAAATAACATACCGATAACTGGCTTTATCGTAATTCTTTCCAACATAGGCCATGCCCGCAGCAACTGAAAGACCTTGTCCTAACGAACCGGTTCCTACGTCTACAAAATTGAGCCGCGGGGTAGGATGTCCTTCTAAATCGCTGTCGAATTTTCTTAAATTCAGTAACTCGCTGGACGGAAACAAACCTGCTTCGGCCCATGCTACAATAAAATATAAAAAGCGTAAAGTATATCATAAAACAATCAATTATTTAAATATATTGACAAATGTTAAAAAACAAATTATAACAATATTATTGAATTTATTATATTAAAATATTTAATTGATAATAATTTCAATCAATTAATTACATTAATAAAGTATAGAAATTTGTTGACATTAAATTTACCAGCATAAAGAATTGGAGCCGCATGGCCTTTACTAAGGACGAATCTATCACTGTTCGCATCACGTGGTGCTGATACTTTGTAACGCATTGTGTGAAAGAAGAGAACAGACATAATTTCGGCCATGGATGAACATGATGTCGGATGTCTAGAGCAAAGCAACATATAAATCGGTTATTATATATTATAGAATTAAATAAATCCAAATAACTCAACTACAGTTTCAAATTGTTTAAAAAAGTTTAAAAAACGATAATTCTTTCTCTGAATATTGATTCGTATTGGCAATAATTCTGTTCACGTAATCGAACTATATCTGTTTTTCTAAAATGCTGCCGTGGCAAGGTCAAATTATCGATAGTCTATCGTCCTATCTTCGAGTATACCTGACCCATGAAGGGTCACAGATGGCAGCAAGCGATACTCATGAACATGATAAACACATTTATTACAAAATATGTTACAAAATCTATCTTCTTTCATTATCTGCTATATATAATTTCATTTAAACATGATTGAAGTCGTCTAAGAAACGAAAACAAATAGAGACAAATAGAGTTTGAGTTTCGTTTTTTTTCGCTACTTTTACATTAAAAAAAATTGTCTCAAATTTATATCACAGTATCTACAACACAGTAATAATTTTACGTTTTATATAACTTATTTAATGCAGCGTAAAGTTTAAACATTCCAGTAATATTCCAGTAAGGAAAAGCGTCGCATATTAAACAAGTTGTTAGCTAATTAATTTATAATCTCTCGTCGTACCCGCTCTTCGATGCTTCAGTCGCTCGCACGCTTTCGATACGCAGCTTATTCGCAATATCTTGGAGTTTTTCCATGTTCGTATCTCGCACCATCGTGAACTGAATTATATTCAAGAGTTCTTCGAAACCGTTGTCGCCGACAACGAGCGTTCGATCGTGACTGCCGGCGAGACGAGTTTAGCGAACGAGCTGGCTGCGCGCGATTATCTCCCTACCTCTTCGACCCATCACGACGGCGACGATATGACGATATATAGAGCGTCTCCCAAAGATATAGGGTGTCGCGAATATATACTAACGCGTAGAGCGAGCATTCTAGAATTCTTTTCTCTTCCTCGATATCTCAAAGTATCATCTTCCGACTCAAGTAAATGCTTCCACTTCAATTGTAACGTTTGCTTGAATTTATACCTTACGGTGCCATCAATTACTCTCGTACTTGCGTCTCTCTCTATCTTGATTGTTATTCCAATTATCGGGTTCTTCGTGACTCGAAACCGTAAACTCTGAAAGCGTGCGGAAAATCTGATCTTATCATCTTATTTCCGCCAATTGCACTATAGATAGTCATTCGGTGAGGTATGTAAATGCAACTTTACATCACAGTAACGTAGCAAAGAACGTTCGCCATACGTAGCGTACTTGATTTGCATACCAGCGAGCCTAATGTATTTAAATACACATATATTACATAAGCGTATCTCTGTTATACGCTTCTTTTTCTGAAAGAAAAGAAATATCGAAGAATTTACATAACAAAATCTTTATAAATCTTAAATAAATCTCGACTTCGAAGACACGATTTTCTCGTGTTCTAATTAATACAATCTTAATAAAGTCCTCAGACTTTGTATTAAAATTGATGAGATCGTTTGTATTAATACACTCGCCGTTTAAATTGTGCCCGGTAAATTATTTATTAGAAAAGCTAACACACTGCTGTCATGCTTCCTTTGCATTGCGTGACCTCGAATGTAAGCGCACGACTCCTTCACTTCTTACCTAGTCCTTACAATCATCCATAGTACAAAAATTGAAAAACATAAAATGACAATCCATGCGGAAGGGTATTATTCATCAAGTCGATATCCTTGCAAGATATGCACTTTTTCCTCTGTTATTAAACATAAACGTTTGTTTTTATATCACTGAGTTTATTCCTAAAAATGATTTATTAACCATGAATGTAATAGGTAATAATAGATTGTATAAAATGACTATCAACGCGAAAGGATATTACTCATCAAATCGATATCTTTGCATTGCAAAATATACATATATGTATACGGCACAATTTTTCCTCCGTTATTAAATAGCGTTTGTTTTTATATCAGTGAGCTTATCATTAAAAGCTTACCATTAAAAATGTTTATTAATCATAAATGTAATAGATAATAACAGTTGATATAATGAATCATCCCTCTTGAATTCTTAGCTTGAATTTTAGTTAACAAATGGTTTAAGTCCTTTCTAGCTTCGAATTGCGAAAATACTAGAAGATTGCGAGTCACCGAGCGTAAGAACGCATTAAATAGTCTTATTGTTAGCTGAAAGAACTAATGAGCTAGCGTTTTCTTAAATTAGATCGCCGCCGAGACGTACCGACAGCGGCGGCAGCGCGGAAAGAGTTGCGGCTAGCATAAATAATTTTTTTAATTGTTTCAATTTTTAACACGATCTAAATATATGATGATAAATCGATGATTGATAATAAATCACGCGTCACGCACGCAAATTGCACGCAAGTTCAAAAATGATACACGGCATGCGTCTGCTATTTCCCCTCTCCGTTTCTTCTGTTTAAAGCACAGAGCGATAAAATTATGTACCGAGTTAGATTATCTATCCATGCTATAAATACGTAACATATACAATTTTACATCGACTGCATTCTCATTTATCACTGATGACTAGAGAGATCATTCTCGTCTGATTGCAAAGTGGGAATCTATGTCGAGTAAACCGAAATTACATCCACTTGGATGCACGTTTCCCAGTGAATATCAAATAACAATGGCATCAATATTATAATTTTTCACTCAACAATGTAACTGTTATGTACATGTGTTATATTACATTTGTATTGTTGAGTGGAAAATTATAATATATTCACGCAATGTTATATTAATAGATTGGCGTTAATTTCGTTTTTCAAAGAAATACATAACATGTTCAGTTTTTTCGACCGTTTTCGTCTAGAAAACCGAAATGCCTTCTGGAGAATCAAATCGTATGACTGAGCGCTGAATCGGCGTTTGTTTAATGAATTTCAAATTAACGAATTTACATTTACACGTAACTGGCGCGACGCTCTTATCAGGAGTCGCAAGAATCCTATCATAAATAAATATCAAGATACATATTCCTTAATTATCTACTTGTTAAAGGTATTACGCATTACTAGGTGCGCGATCGGGTAACGCGTGTCAAGCCCTTTCTGTCCTTCAATTTTGCAATTTTTCAACCGATCCCTTCTCCCTCCGTGTTCCCCTTTTCCTCGGCGTCTCGCGAGTCGCCTGCCGCCGGACGGACACTTGCGACGTTTTAAACGCACGTAAAACGCAAACGGTCGCCGCGATCGATAGAGAGAATTTCGCGCGGGAATTTCCGAAGCTGCATGATTACATCATAATCGCGCAACCGCGCTGGCACGATCTCGCTTATCATCGTCAAGCGGGCCGACGCGACGGCGGTGTGCCACCCCGCGTTCACGCCGGTCGCAAGCCGGGGGAACGGAGGAGGAGGGGAGAGGGGCAACCGCGTTCGTTTATCGTCGCCGGTTAAAGAGAGCCGAAGGCCAGACTCACCCGGACTTGCTGGCCTGCGTGGCCTCGATCGCGTGAATCCGCAGCTTGTTCGCGATGTCCCGCAGCTCCTGGATGGTCTTCAGCTCCGGCTTGTGGTAGTTCGCCATGTTTCCGTCCCGCGTGCGTGCGTGCGTGCCTGCGACTCTGTTGGACGACGTGGGACGACGGCCCCGCGGCTTTTTCGACGGTCCACGCAAAAGTGCAGCGAGCGTGCGCACGCAAACGCGCAACAAGTACACACGTAGATTCGCGGGGGCCCGGGGACGCCCGAGGACGGCCGAGCGCGGCCGAGCGCGACCAATTCCGCGGCCATAGAGTAACAATCGACAGATTCGCGAGCGGAGTAGGAGCTCAATATCTAAAGGAGCCCTCACACGGGAGTGTCAAGCATTAAAACGTCGAGCATGTATAGTAATGTAGCGATTTGATACCGAAATGTTTATCGATCATGTAATTATATTTGATACTCACAAGAATTGCAAAGAAAAAAATATGGTAATACTGAAGGAGACGGGCAACCTCACCGATTTTGCTGCAACTTAACAATATTGTAGATTTCGGTATGTAATTTACGAATCTGTTTGTTTAAATCGTCGCTCTTTAATATTCGATGAGTTATTAATTGCCAAAAATCGAAGTTCTGAGAGTTAAGGCTATAAC
>VBVR01006151.1:0-10749 GCA_011638315.1 Tetramorium parvispinum
CCGTAGGTATTACGTATACACGAAATTAATAAATTAATTTGCTTTTTATTGAAAATATAGAATTGCATATTAATATCTATTTATATTTATAACATATCTGCAAATGCATATGCGTGTAATATACAGCCATGGTCAAAATTATTTGCCACCCCATTAAAATAAAGTTTCCTCAAAAATAATATTTCAACAATAATGGCAATACATTACGACGTAGGTAATCGGTTATATCGTTTGTTAGAGCAAAGTTTCAACTTTAAGAAACCATTTTACAAATTATATGATAATTTTTAATGAAGTTGTGAGCAATCAAAATGAAAATGTCTATTTTAACAATTTTTGTAAAACCCTATTGAAGATATTCAATTTTGAAAAAGTTGAAAAAACACGTTTTTTAAATTTAAATTAAAATATTGAAACAACATTTTTCTTATCGAACAAATCGAAATGCGTTGTAAAAAGGAATGGTCACTCTATATTAAAAAAAAGGAAATTTTTATGTTAATTAGAAGCCAAGACATTCGAAAAAAACCTTGGGTCTAAATGTCCCAGTGTGCCGTCCGCTGGAGTCCAAAAATATGTGCCCTCCAGGGGATAATTAACTTTAGTTGCACGTGCAACTTTAATGTGAATGCGCAAAAATGTATCAAATTTTTTTTTAATTTTTCTTAATAGTTGAAATAATTAAAAAATGATTCTAATAAAAGTTGTTCATTTTAAGAAAACTTATTCATTGCTAACATATTTGTATCATTCGATAAGTATATTCCTATTCAAAATTTGAAGTTATCTTCGGTTTCGATCTTCTGGCTTTTTTTGAAAACCATAGTATCAGTAATCGATTCTACGAATATGGCTTTCTAAAATTTTTTTCTTCATCTCCGAATAACACTGTTTCCGAATAAAAAGACGAATATGATGATAGTCTGATTCACCCCATGTATATACATATATTATAAATTTTATTACAACATTCCAATATAGCGTTATCATAAATATATTATATATACTGATAGTTGTATTGAATCTTTGAGACGCTTACATCAAATTTGTATTGTTTAATCACCGCCAGGTACTTTCGTTTTTATGGAAGAATAATGGACACTCCAGATCAGCACGACGAGGCTACAATAAAAGCATTGAAGGAAAACATCGACGGCTTGCAACAAATATCCGGCGAGAGAATCTGGAGTGAATGGAACAAGATCCTGTCTGGCAATTTCGCCCTGGAATTGACCCTGAAGTTACTCGAGTGCGGTAGCAGTGGATACATTGGTCTACCCGAGGAACCCAATGTAGAGAACTTCCAAAACGTTTATAAACGCGCACAGTCAAATAACGTGACCTTGAAACCCATATCCTTGATCGTATCGATGCTGAAAGATAAATTCGAGGTAATAAAGTTATATGAGAGATTGAAACTATCTAATTTCGATAGGGATCTTGCGCTTTTCCTGGTGCAGTACAGGGAACATGAACCCTGTGAGAAGTCGTTGAAGCCTTATCAGAGATTGATTCTTCTTCAGCAAATGAAGAAGTACGCTGTTCTCCAAGACTATGTGAAGGAATTATTGAGATATAGTGGTGAAATACAACTTTTGAATGAATTCGTTGAATGGACAATTCCGAAATTCCCTGTTGATGGTATCATGTTGATGAATCATGTTCCGATACAGAAGATGACCGGCAGTGTTATAGTTGAATTGAAAAAAATATGGATTGACGCGGACTTTAAGCTTACCGGTGAACAGTTAATAGAGTATGTACCGAGTATAGTCAGTAAATTAGAAGAACAATTCCAAATGTTAGATCAAGAGAGAAAAAAGAAGAAAAAAATAAAATAAATGTTTTTGAAATACCGAAGTATTTTTGTATATTTGCAACAAACACAATCAAAGCTCCTTATGCGGATTTACTATCTGCAGAGTGAAAATTTGTGAATCATTCTTTTTGTACAATCAAAAAATTCCAAATTCGTGGAAAATTTCGTAGAAATCGAATTTTTATTAAACACTAGGTAGAAAAAAAAATTATAAAAATGTCATTATTTGTCAAATATTATTTTATCGCTGTTTTAGCGTTATTTTGACGTTAATACATCTTTGTAATTTTTGTTCTACCTGAAAAATTATTCATTTTAACTTTTTTAAAGCGAATTTTGACCACTTTCCCACGGATTTAGACGGATAAAAATATTACCATCGTATTCAACGACTCAAAAAATGTAAAAGTGCATATATAACTTACGTTACACTTCTGGAGTCAAAATCAGCCTATTTAACCTATCGTCCTTTTTAAATTAATTTCTGCTCAATCATATAATAATACATATTTAACCAATTTGTTGCAATTTTAATAATGTATGGATCGCAGAAAATATGCAAAATCATTGATAGTTATTTATCAGATATTTTAATAATTTTAATTGTTAATTTGAAATAAAATCATTTTTTAACATTTTTCGTAATTTTTAATTTTCTTGGAATGCGCGCGTCTCTTATACTTTCATACATTTTCACATTTTGGTGAAACCTATCTATCTTAAACAAAGAGCTTTGACAACTGCCATTTTATGAACAGAAATTGAATAAGTCATTTAGTTTTTTTTAGATTAAATAGTTTCAGTAGTTTGTAATGTGTTATTACTAAACAATATCTTGTGAAAAAATGAAAAAGATGATTTTGATAAGTTATCTCTAACGAGGTAAATAAATATTTTGTATAGGAAGATATTTATACTAACAAATAAGGATATCAATATATGTTGAAAACTCATTATATTGATTTATATTAGCGTCTGAATATATCTTCCTGAAAAACGTGAAAGAAAAACCGTACTGTATTATGTTAGGCACAAAGATTTATTAAGAAATAAAACCCTGCATTTTTTCCTGTGCAAATATGAACCTCTCCAAGGCATGTGCTTGATATATATATATATATATATGTATATGTATATGATGTGTGCGTGAGCGCGCGCGCGCGCATTATATACAGGGTGTCCCATAAAGACCGTAACAACGTTTAAGGGTAAATTTTTGAGATCATTTTAAGGCGAAAACCTTAATGCCAAAATACTCAGGCTATAATAGTTTTGAATTGGAAGGATTTATAGTTAGCGAATAAAGTAGCCTAACGTTGGCGCGCTTAGGTGTAGTATTACATACAACGCACAATGCTAAAGGCGTAAACTGACAGTCATCCTTCTTGTCAATATCGATGTCAAGATTATATATACAGTAAGAATAGATTTGCTTTTACTAATATTTACGAATGCACTGTCTATGCAGATAAAATTTTATTGAAAATATTATAAAAGGTAGAACGTAATATGATAAAACGTATAAAAGATAGGAATAAAGATAGAACATAAAACGTAAGTATTTTATAAAATATTATTTGACAGCTTAAAGTTGCAACATGAAATCTGCTGCTAATTTCATATCTTAGCACTGTTCGTTGTTGTATGTATGTATGTACATACCACACCTGAGCGCGCGAACTTTAGGCTATCTCATTCGCTAATTATAAACGCTTCTAATTCAAAAACTATTATAGTCTGAGTATTTTAGTATTAAAATTTTTGTTTTAAAATAATCTCAAGAATTTACCCTTAAGCGTTGTTACGGTCTTTATGAGATATCCGTATATACATACACATACAATCACAGGCGGGTGTATAAAATTAAATTGATGAAACTACCATAAAACATCTAAAAGGTACATTTGATTTTGTACTCGCGTAACAGATCGCTAACATAATATAATAAGTGATAAGTCAATAAATTATTACACATTTTGTACATTGAAAAGAAATGCGCCATTGTGCTAAAAAAACAATGTTTACATAAATATAAACGTTTTGTTTTTGCAAAAAAGAGTTCTTATGACGGCTTGCATGTCTGTCAATAGCTGCAAAGCAGTTGAGTTCCTGTATGATAAAGAAAAAGTAATAATATTATATGTAACATTGCGAATCACATGTTAAATTTGGAACGAATAGTTGCAAACTGCGATTGCAGTTTACTTACAAGATAAACGTAATCTGTTGCTTAGCTGTTATACAATCATTTGGACTTGCATAAAAATAATCACTTATATGTATTTTGGCTATTTCAAGTTACATTATAGATCCCTAAACACTCAAATCTTTACAGACGCATACGCATTGCATTACTACTGCATAAAATGCAATGTGATTAGATGTGTATGTGTATGTATGTATATATACATACACACATACACACACACATACACACAAGATGTCTCAGATTTCTGCACAACCTATTAATGGCAGATTCTTAACAGATCTCTGATGGAGTTATTTAGAAAATCCTAATACCGAAATGTTTAGAGTACAGTAGTTTTAAATGAGAAGTCATTTAAGAACTGTAACATTTTGGTATTAGGATTTTTGTCTTTAAATGACTTTAGGATTTTATTATTAATAGGCGATAGGTCTGGAACACCTTATATGTAGGTATGTACGTGTATGTAAGTACAATAATACAACAGCTATTTAGTTATCGATACCCACATCTTAATACACGTTTTTATTTCTTTACAGCTTTAGTAGTAGATACTTCTTGATAGCATTACATTTTGTCAAGTATGTACGATTATGTATTCTGCTTCCTCTGATTTCACAGACGAAATCGAAAGCACAATCACATTATTTCGCTCTTATAAAGATTGAGATTTTAGACTGAATTTGTTATTGCCTTAACCCTTCTTGGTGGATATGAGCTGTGCATCATCACACCACGCTACTAATCAACAGTGTTATTAGTAGACTTCGGACGTTCATATACGATCGTGCGCGGAGAACCGCTGCGTGCGAGTGAGTCGGGTGCTCGCTAGAGTGAGGTAACAATAGCAATCGTCGCGTCTGCTACTGTTACCTCATTCTAGCGAGCACCCGACTCACTCGTACGCAACGGTTCTTCGCGTGCGAAACGGGATCGTGCACGAACGTCCGGACTCTAGTTATTAACTATGTACTTAGAAGGGCTAAGATTTCCAAGAAACGAGAGATCAATTTTGAGAACAGTGGACATCTAAAAATCCAACCCTTTGAATATGTAGTTTAGTGAATAAAGAAAAAAAATGTAAAATGTTACAATTAAATGTCGAAAAAATATTTTTCGTACATTCGCAATTAATCCTGCACGTTCAAAGGGATGATATTTTCAGAATTATCGGGAATACATATAATGATTATTATTGCACTTCATATTTTACACAAACTATGTTTTTCAAATTATTAAGATACCTTATCATAGGTGTATTCTCTTTAAGAGAGAATTATATATAAACTAGATATATCGAAAGATCAACGGAAAGTTATAAACGCAAATATCTATAAAAATAATGTTTTTACAGAAACAGAAATTAAAGAATCTCTTACACTCAACTATACAATTCACATATGCCTAGAATATATAATTTTCTCGAATATTTTCAGACTACTGCATAAGTTTTCAATAATATTCACATTGTTAAAATTATTATTGGCATACGACAAAAAAATACTTAAATGCTTTAAAGTTAAACTCTAAGTTTAAAATAATATTATTAATATGATAAAATAATATCATACAGGTATAATATTTTTATTTTGCTCTAAAGAAAAGATTACCTGAATTCAACGTTGCTATTTTCTTTTATTCGATATAACGCGTGTCTTCAGGGTGATTAAATTCAAAATTATCATATATTATTTTTTCTGTTAAGGAGATTCTAAAGTGACTTTTTATCAATCGAGCCTGATTAATTTTTGATTCATTAAATCTTTCAATTGCCTTTACAGATTTAAAAATCCTTTTCCAGAATTAAAATACAGACAATAACACACTGCGTATGTGAACTAATCTACTGCTACGTTTTACCTTTTCACCGATTTCGTATATAGAAAAAAATTTTCACACGAAATCTTCAAATAAATTATACTCTTTTATTAAAGCATCTAGACTCATTCTAAAAACACAGTATTATTCTTTAATGTTAACTCTAGGGGAGACTGTACTTGTTTTACGTGAATGATTTCATGAGAAACGAAAAAAAAAATTGTAAAATTATCGACTTCTAACGTTGACTCGTAACAATATTTGCTTAAATAAAAGTTTTACACCTTGTACATATAAAACAAGTACAGTCTCCCCTAGAGTTAACATTAAAGAATAATACTGTGTTTTTAAAATAAGCCTAGATCAGGGATAGGCAACTGGCGATTCGCGGGTTCGGCCCGCAACGTCCAAGCTTAATCCACGGAAAAATGAAAAATAGCTCACGCCCGGGCCCCAGCATCACCTGTGCGAGCACTGGCAATATATGAGTTTTAAATTTCTCTGCTGCGGCCCACGGTATAAACTTTAAATTTTACATTTGGCCCACCAAAAAATCTAATTGCGTTTCCCTGGCCTAGATGGTTTAATAAAAAAGTTTAATTTATTTGAAAATTTCGTATGTGAACATTTTTGTCTGCATGTGAAATCGGTGGAAAGGTAAAACATAGCAGTAGATTAATTCACGTGCACAATGTGTTATTATCTGTATTTTGATTCTGGAAAAGGATTTTTAAATCTGTAAAGCCAATTAAAAGATTAATGAATCTGAAATTAATCATGTTCGATCGGTAAAAAATCACTTTAGGATCCTCTTAACGCTCTTAGCTTTTATTATTAGCATTTATTATTAGCGTTTTTATCAATCAAAATAATTTCATGTTTTCAATGATGCAGCACTTTTACATGTTGAGATTTACATAAATAATGAAGCATAAATAAATAAATAAATAAATCTAGATAATTGAAAATATGTGTTCCTGAGATTCCATAAATACTTACGAAAAGTAAAGTATTATTAAATATAAAAATTCAATGAAAACAATTTTTCTTTCCTCGGAAATGTTCATTTACAAATCTTTTTCTTTTGTATTAATAAATTATTAACATATAGCGACTCAAATACAAAAATTAATACAGCAATAGTTAACATTGCGGACAATTTACGTTTAAGTTATAGTTATTATAATTTGGATATATATATATATATACGAATTTATATTAATAAAAACTTTGGTTTGCTATTCATCACGGTTTATAAGTGCAATTACATTTGCTAAAGCTAATCTGTAAGGAATATTCCATTATCTTGCAACTGATGTGACAACTTAAGTAACTTAGATATTGTCTCACTAATATTAAAACACGTGACGACTTATTCGAAAACTTACTCATTTCAATCCTAAACTTCGTGTACTCATTTAATACTAATTGCACGATAATGCAACGCATTACAACGTATTTCTGTTATATTTAAGTCGCGTTTATCATGAACACGTTACAACGTTAAAATATACATAGCCTGTGCATGTACTAGTTCTTACTTATTTACGGAGTTTTGCTATAGTGTTTTTCATTATAAGATATATTTACTTCCCACAGATGGTCAGATAGCCACCGTCGTAACGCATGTCCAGGCGTATATGACTTCAAACATACCTAACGCTTTTTTGTGATATTGGGCGTATGGATAAGTGTAACTTACAAGTGGTCAACAATAAGAAGCACAGTTTAACAAATAACTTCCTTCTACGTCTTGCCATGAAAACTTACTCTATAACCAACGCGCTGCCCAGCGACCTATCAGTGAATGAAGTTCTTCTTTAGTCTGTAAAGGAAAATACAATTCGAAGTAACTACTATATATACGTACAAAATTTTATCAAACATAAAATATCGCAAGGAAAAGAATTTGCGTATTGACAATTCTTAAACGGACCTTGAATGACAATTATCTTTTACATACCTTGGCACATTAATTCATCGGAACCAGAAATACATTTACGTAGAATGTATCTTTTGTTTTTTTCTTAGATTAGTATCAATGCATAAAAATGCAGCCATACGCAGGAAATTATGAGTATTAAAATATCGAAATAATTGTTTCATAATAGAGACTGAGATTACCTTTAAGCAAAACAGATGGTAAAAAACAATAATCTTGTTCTGAAAAATTATCCTAAATCATCTTCTTTCGTAAGTAGCTCGCTGTGCATCCAATGGAAATACATTTTGGTATAGACTATGGATGACTTTTAGTAAGCAGGGGCTTGAAAGTCACCCATGCCCCGTTGCTGTTGTTGACCAAATGGCGGCTCTTGGTAAGCAGTATCAGTGGCGTCAGGATAGCTTGTGTATCCTGTACCACCAACAGGATCTGCCTCGTAACTTGGAGCGAATGCCGCATCAGTACCTTGCTTAAATCTTTGAAACGCAAACCAAGCACAAGCAGCCTGTAATATAATTTAGGTAATTTTGGGGCAAATTTGTAGGAGAACATAATGATTTACCTATGTAAACTAAAGAAAAGTGAAAGTAGATGTTATGCGATCAAATGAAACTTGCCGAACAATCTTCATTTAACATACCCAAGTAAAGATGGAGAAGAATGAGAATGCGATAGCCGCTTGTACATTATTCACGCCATATCCGTCCTTTGGTCTTTCAGAATTATTCCATGCATTTGTCAAGTAGCAGAATCCCACAAAATAGAGGAAAGACCAGAAACCCGAAAAACTATAATTATGACATTAATATATAATATACATATATATATATATCTCGAGTTATATATAGCACATCAAGTATGTTAATCAGAAATTTTAGACAAGTATCAATACAAAGTATTGATACAATTTTTTAAAGCATGTTTACAAGCATTTCACTTTAACGTCCAGTTGTAAAAGCGTGTGTGGCTTACCCCAAATCTATGAGGACAAAATGTTTCCTAGTTTTGACAGACGACATTTGTTCAAATAGGTATTCACCCGCGAGGAATCCGATACTGGCCAGAAACGCCAGTACACCGATACCAACCCCATAATTGCATGCATTATTATCCTCATTGTAGAGACAAACTTCCTTCCCACCGTCTTTCAGAAGGTAGCCTTTGCTGCTTATACATCCGAAGACGATTATTGCAAATAGCTGGAAACATGAGAAAAATTCTTCTGTAGAACAGAACTTCAAAAAAAAAAATGAAGATATATTGCACTGTAACAAAGTATACAATATTTATACATGAGAACTAAAACACATATGATACTCGCAAGAACAATGTGAACAAAAGAAATAATAAATAATTCTTTACAGTATTTTTACATTCAATAATATATTTGAATAACAAGTAATAAATGTAGAAGAAAATGAAAAATATTGGATGTGTAGTTTCACAAAAACGTATAAATTTTAAAATAAAATCGATAAAAAATCTCAATTAAAAATTAACATTAAATATATGCTAGTCTGAAAAATCTTTGGTATTTATTTCGAATATACAGCAATAAAATATCTTGGAGCTTGAGCTAATCTGCTTTGGCTTATCCTAACTGCAGACGCCTTACATATTTAATTTTAATTTCCCTATATCCATGTAATACGAAGAAAATAAGCGTTTTTGAAAGAAAAGAGAGGGGGGGAGAGACAAAATGAAGAGAATCTCTTCGTTAGCTAGTAGCATTATCAGAGGGTCAGAATTGCAGGGAGAGGCCCGCGATTCAACTCCTGCATTTCGTCGGAGACACATTTGCCAGAAATACCAAACAAAGGGATTCGCTTCGTTGAATTGACTGACAATGAGATCTCAATTGGATATCGGACGCCATGGAGATCTACGACACACGGGCGCGTACCGTTGGAATTCGCGAAAAATCAATAGAACCCCATCGTGGGCGCGTGAGTGGGGGAGGAGGCTCTCTTTTAAAATCAATGACTATCCACGTCGAGAGATCTCGCTCGCTCGTTCGCTCGCTCCTTCCCCCCCTCTCGCTCTCTCTTTCTCTCTTTCCTCCACGGCACCGTCGTGATCACGATCACGCTCGAATCGGCCTGAAACGATCCCGCTCTCGCGAGGAGGGGGCTAGCGACTTACCAGGCATACCGCTCTCAGAATGACCTGCGGCCTCTGGACGAACGCGATCGGATCGAAAGGGGCCCCGGCCTTTCCGCCGCCGTACGCTCCGCCGTCCATCTTAGTGCGACTGAAGCGGAGATTTCAAAGCTCACGCAGCGGCCCGACGCATGCGCATGCGTTCGTCGCTGCTCCGACGGCGCGGCGCGACGGCCCCGGGGGTACGTGTACCGTATGATGCGCTTCCACCCCCAAGATCCCCACAGCCGACCTCGACGACAAGCCCTCACGATTCATCCTATGCGCCCCTCTCGACTTTCCTCCTCGTCGCGCTCGCGATTTATCCTGAGCGCGCGCTCCTCTTCGACTTCCTCCCCATCGCGACTCGCACCTCTTTCGACTTCTTACTCTTCGTTCTAAATTCACCCCAAAAAGGGCGTACGATTTCGGTGGAAGGAAATGGGGGAATGTTAGGATTATCTCCTTTCATACAAGACCTTTGTCTAGCGAAAAGAACAAAAACGCGTTAAATCTAGTCAGTTAATTTTAAATATGTTTTTATAAACATTCTAAGAGTGCATTAAATCTTTTTAAGATTTTTAGGTATCGTGAAATGATGTTAATTAAAGGGAACTGCGTTTTTCTAGAGATCATGTATTATTAAAAATATATTTATAATACATTTTTATAAAGCATGTTCTAAAAAATATTCTTATCCTACAACCTACATAATGAAAGAATGTTGTTTGTTTGTTTGTTTGTTTGTTGTGTGTGTGTGTGTGTGTGTGTGTGTGTGTGTGTGTGTGTGTGTGTGTGTGTGTGTGTGTGTGTGTGTGTGTG
>VBVR01006152.1:0-10747 GCA_011638315.1 Tetramorium parvispinum
GGATCTATCCCATTGATTAAACGTTTTTAAAAACGTTTATTAAACGTTTTTTGCAATGAAAAAAAAACGTTTAAAAAATGTTAAAAAAATAATTCTTTGCTGATTGGGACCCTGCACACAACCCGAGTGCGTGAGAATACGCGCGCAGTCAAAACACGACATAAACGAAAAAAAGTCGGCCGAAGCCGCGATTTTTAACGTTTTTGACGAGATCCAAAAAATGATTTACACTTATCCAATAATAAAAGCTGCATTCATTAAATTTAATATCTTGATTCCGTCGTCTGTTCCAATGGAAAGAATGTTCAGCTTCGCTGCTATATACGATATTGCAAAGTTTAATCATTTTACAGATGAAAATTTTGAAAAAAGAATATTATGTAAAGCAAATTCCATTTTTAAGAGCGCTTTATACAGGGTGTCCGATAATTATTGACACAACAGTCGTGTGCAGGTAGTGGACTAAACTGAGTCGAAAAGTCCTCTACCATTATGTAATTTTCGCAATAGTTGACGAGTTATTAATTACTGAAAATTACCACTTTAGCCCAGTCTACTGCCAAATGCAAGTGCGTGCCGAGATACGACCGCCCAGCGTCATCGTTTCCAAGATCGCGAGGAGTTGTTTTCTGCAATTGGCAAGAAACAGGGGAACAATCACAGCTCAAAACTGCCGCTCGTAAATATAATACCTTACGGGCTACGTAGACATTATGCCTACGAGAGGCGGTTTTGAGCTGTGATTGTTCTGCTGATTGCTGTTTCTTGCCAATTGCAGGAAATAACTCCTCGCGATCTTGGAAACGATGACGTTGGGCGGTCGTATTCGGCATGCGCTTGCATTTGGCAGTAGACTGGGCTAAATTGATGATTTTCAATAATTAATAACTCGTTAACTATTGCGAAAATTGCAAAATAGTAGAGGACTTTTCGACTCAGTTTAGTCCACTCTACCTGCACACGAGCGTTGTGTCAATAATTATCAGAGACCTGTATATCTTGTTATTTTTACATCTAATAAAGTTTTTTTTATTTTTATTAATTTAATCTTATTTAATTGTTTTGTTTAATGTTGATTAATATTTTACACTGATTATTGATCAATCGAGTAATAAAAAATTTTTTATTCCAATTACTTGATTGATCGAATAATCAAAAAATTTTTATTCCGATTACTTGATTAATCGAATAATAAAAAAAAACTTCAGTTTTGATTACTGATTAATCAAGTAATCAGTAATCAAAGTAAAAAATATTAATGAAAATATCGATAATGCTGATCCCTGGTCATCCAGATACACCAAGCATCGTTTGCTATGCTTGGCCATTGATATCTGATGATAACCAGATGCCAAATCTAACGTCTTAAAGTATTTGGCGTTTCCTAACTAGTCTAATATATCGGTGATATTAGGCAGTGGAAACAAGTCGCCAATCATTAGATCGTTCAATTTCCGAAAATCTACTATCACTCATAGTTTCGGTCTTCCAGTCTGCGTCGGTCTTGTTAGGTACCACTAATAACGGTACATTCCATTGGCTAGTGCTACTTTGAATTATTCCATTTTCTAGCATTTCTTGAATTTGGCGATTCAAGGCGATCATGGCGATTCTCTGTCCTATGCTTCTCTAGAAGACGATGCGGTCTTACGTTCACCGGCGAAGTGTTGATACGCGTGTTTATCTGGTGCTCTGTCGTTGCGGTGTATGTCAGTGGTTCTCCTTCTAAATGGAATATATTATTGAATTTTTCGCATATCTGCATGACCGATCGTTTTTCTTCTGAGTTTAAACGTTGCATTCGTAATGCTAGTCAAATTCGCTCAGTACGCGAGGCGACAGGTTGGAGGTTTTTTTCTGTCTTTATCGCGTTTATTTCGGTGATAATGTCTTTTTCTAAATTTTGGAGATTAACTCGTGGTGTATACATCTCAATTTCTCGTTCCGTCGTATTGATAATACTTATTGGACAAGTGTAATTTTTCGCTTCTACTAGGCAATTTCCTATGTAGATTCCAGGCATTGTTTCTTCGGCTTGCACAATGCCTACGCAATTTAGATCAATTGCTTCACTGCGGAGTTTTAGTACAATTTTTCTGAACGGATGAAGCTTTAAGGTAGTTTTTCCGATTGTCAACTGGGCTTGTTTGTAGTTGCAAGTAACCAAATGTTTTCGTAGGAAATCGATTCCTAGAATTCCTTCATGCTCAATCGGCATGTTATCTCGTAAATAAAAGGTATGCTCAATCTTATGCTTGCCCATTTTGATCGTCGCATGAATTTTTCCGAGTGCACTTATTTTGTGCCCGGTAATTCCGGTCAGTGCGTTTCAATCTTCATATATTAAGTGTCATCTTTCATCGCATTAAGTTTAATTAGCGAGATTGTTGAGTCATACAACATATTCAATGTACCCTTTTTTACTTCCTATAGCGGTAGTTTTACTTGTAGCAGCTCTGCTTTATTACGTGTGCGTGTACCTTTAACGTGTGAAACGCGATACTCTGAGGGAGGTCTCGCTTTCTTCTTTCTCTCTTCCTCCTGCTCGTCGTCGCTGTTACTCTCGCAATCCGTGTCCTTTTTCTGACGTGGACTCTTCGCTTGGCGCGCATCATTGCTTACTTTATTTTTATTCGCGCGTCTCGCTGGATGTCCATGTAATTTCCAGCACTCATCTCGACTACATCCTAATTTCTTACATTGCTTGCAGTACTTAGTTATTGCATTTATTCGCAGATTCCTATCGGATTTTGATAATGAACTTTTACTGCTTCGGCAATCGCACTCGTGATGTCCAATTTTCTTGTACTTGTAGCAAGATGCGTTCGAATTTCGATTAGGTCTGATATAACCTGTATTGTTTTTATGCAAAAAAATAGTTTTTGTCGTTGTCAGCTCGATAAGTTTTTCTTCAGTGCTTGCTCCGGTTATCGTTTCTTGGAGCGTCATATATCATTGCGAGCATATAATCATCTTGAGTTCGTCTCGCAATCCGATTTGAAAATTAATTAGCGCTTGTTTCTGTATCGTTTGCTGAATCGCGCGCTTAGATGTAGGGGAGTGTTCTTCTCCCTCAATCATTGAATCATATAGCTTCATGACTAATAAATCGACTCGCTGGCCAAAAACGTGTGCGCTCTCGTTCGACTTCTACTTTAACGAGTTAAAATCTTCATGCAGGTGCGTAGTGTTCTGCTTAGTCTGATAGCAGTCTTCAAGTTACTGCTTTAATTCTTCGTAGGTTTGGATATCGTGAGTTTCAAAATTTTGCATTGCCTTTCCTTTAAGTTTAATGTATAGAATTGCTAGAATCAATGATTCTTTGTCCGCGGGATTTATATTTTGAACCACGTACGTGCACGCATTTATAAACTCTTGGAATTTGTATCGCGATGATCCATCGAATTCGGGGATCATTGCTCTTGCCTCTTTCAATGACAGCCAATTAGAAGCTGTACTGAGTCGGTTTCTAATATCGCGCTCTGTACCTCGTAAACGGTATTTGCACGTTCTTCATTAATCTTTTCAAGATGACTGACGTGTCGATTCCCGTATTCTAATAATGTTACTCGCTCGTTTAGCGATCGCACTTCCGTGCGTAATTCACGTAATAAGGCTAACAATGCTGTTGTGTTATCCGTCTCCTCGTGCATCGTTGTCCGGTGGATATGCGATATCTCGTTCTCAGCTGTTTATCGTGCGGTCGGGTGTTGGTGTGACGTTTCAGCTTCTATGTCTTGTGGTCTATTTGTGTGAGTGCACTCGGTCGAGGAGCGTACTACAAACATATTTTCTGCGTGTCGGTAAATTTCTTCCGGATCAAAAATGTCGCTCTCGTAAGAGGTCAAGGAAGATTCACGTCGTAGTGATACTTAACTAGGAGTTCGACTTACAAATAGTCGCGATCGTTTTCCTACACAGGTTTTGATAGGATTAACTTCGAATAGGTTTTCGTCGAAGCTAGTGAACAGAAACTTTCGTTTGGTAATAACGTATGCGGATAGCTCGGAATCCCTTTCGTCTAAATATTGAACTTCTAAATTTACATGGACATTATCGAGAGTATCTCGCGATGTCGCATCTACTTATATCGTTCGCTGTACAGGCTCGCTCAATAATCAGGACTGATTCGCAATCGATGCTTGTGAGCTTCCGGATTCCGACATTCACGCAAGTGATAAATCTAATAGTACGACTTACATTAGTAGTACAATTCACATGGTCGCTTGTATGGTTTCTTCGACGTGGTTCTTGAATCGGCGTCTGTTGTCTCGGCTGACTCGATTACTGCGGCTGCTGCAGATAGTTATCCGGCGTCGTCCACGAATTCTGGTATAATGATTTCAGACTTAACGGTGTTTGTTTGTGGTTTTTGATGTGCGTGCCCCTTGCACAGTTTTGCGTTTAACAGGGCTTTTCGCTGTTTTCTTGGCTTCGGTTTCTTAACTTCTTTGCCCTTTTGTTCCTTCATTTTTGGTTTCTTGGCAGATGCTTTATCAGATCCCATTGCTGTCACCAATTTCGTTGTGCCTTTGATGCGACGCAAAGGAATTTTGGGATCGTTTGCCAATAGTTAGGGAACTCGGGCACTGTTAAGAGGAAACTCGTCGAAGTTGTATTTACAAGTATTTATTCGTAGACTTTACATTGCCCGTAAAGCGTCACACCAGCTCGACGTCAAGTCACGACTTGACTTACTTCGATTAATCGATGACCGTGCATCCGCGTGGCCTTTTTATATTATTTTTTCGCTGATGCGAGTGGTCATAGTCCAAGCGTAAACGAGAACTTCCTGCCTTGCGTTCCTGCAATCGATTCGGATTTCCTATTGGTTCGCACGTGGCTTCCACGTACAAGTGTCGTATTTCTTCGCCAAGTGCTTTATTAGCGATAAAGTAATATCTGGGTTTTTTCCTATTCATTATTAATAACATTATTAATAATCTACTGGTTATAGCTTTTCGGGCTATAACATCACGTATACATTGTATTATTGTCTGTACTTTGATCTATACTTTGATTCTGGAAAAGGATTTTTAAATCTGTAAAGGCAATTAGAAGATTAATGAATCAGTAACTAATCATATTGATCGGTAAAACAGGACAACTTAAGCATTCCCTTAAAAGATTTTCATCAAATTAAAATTACGAGAATGTGAAATTATAAAAACTGACTTTTTCCATCTACAATAATTATAAAAATAAAATGCATTTTATTTATAAACAAACTCTCAATATTGAAAGGTCCGATCGTTATGTAACATAATTGTGACATAACATAATGTGATACGTAACTTTATTATTTATTAAATAATGTTTTTTAACACTCATCAATTATTGTGTTTGACTTTCAAGGTTTTTTTATAACAATTTAATGTTTTTATTGTAAATAAATGTATTATTAATGAAAATTTGGAAAAAGCTCATTAAATAAAAACATTAGTCAAAATAAAACTACTCGTACTTAAAATCATTGAAAAATATATAAAAATATATATAAAAAAAGATAATTCATATTTATTTAGTAACGAGAAAAAGAGAAATAAACATAAAATACTAAATTTTCCTTTACTGTCTCAAGATTATAACTACGTACTTTGATTAAACAAATGATGTACGTTATGAACATCTTTTTGTTTAATGTACGTTAATGTTGTAAATATACACGTTGTTTATATATTTAAACCAAATGGACTTCTTATTTACGCGAAAGTGTATAATCCTTGCAACTTCAAGCGACGTAAGTGGAATTTACGCGAATTTCTAGGCACAAGAAAGAGCGCTTTTCCGCAACGCGGTTTCTCACTGAAAATTTTAAAATAATATTCTTATTTTGCTACACATATTGACATTGCTACATACATATCAGTTAATGGCTATCAATTTCTGCGTAATTTAAAAGTATAATCTGTGTGTGAAAATGTACTACAAATAAGATACTATAAGAAATATTATAAGTATATCCTGAGGATATACAAGAAATAATATATTATAAGAGATATTATAGAGATTTTTTTCAATACATTACGTACATATATTACTTAATTATAAATATTTCTGCAAAAATTTACGTACATCTAAATTTAGATACAATCATACTTTAGGTAAAAATGTTAGGAGAGATATTCTGAGGATATTTTATATATCGATTTTGTAATATTCTAAGTAGGTTTATTTGTTTCATCTATACTCTTTAGCATTTTCTACATTTGAAATATAACGTATGTGCGAATATTCAAGAAAAAGAAAGCCAAAAAATTAACCTAATATTATTATCGTTACATATTAATTATAAGGTTATATAATGGTTGAGGAACAATATAACAGCTTTATTGTTAAAATTTACAAAATAACTATATTAAATATAAGTAGTACACGTTATATCAAATTGATATCCAGCGGACATCCGATAGATATTTATAGGATATTTATAGGATATTTATATTTTATTACAATATTTGACATTTTCAAATTAAGTAAAATATCTAATATGTGTATGTGACTGAAAATGGTTATAATAGATATTTTACTTTATGTTTAATAACACAACAAAACAGCCCACAAACATCCTAGGACCCAGAGTATTTTAGATGTATTATAGATGTCCTGAGAACGTTTTATGCTCTCTGGGATAGGATTTGTGAATTTTGACTACAGAAATCAAATGATTGAATGAATGTTTGATGACACTTACACTCCTGCCTTTCCAACATATGAAATTCTGACAATCGTTGATGGAAAATGACATGTTCAACAACAGATTGTTTAAATATTAATAATTTATTTAACATTATATTATGCATATTACTAAACATCATGTGGATACTATTAACATTATGTGGATATAACTAAACAAATTTTCTTTAAAGATTAAATAGAAGTATGTCATATTCTAAAAAATTATAATAAAATATAAATTAATTATTTATATAATAAAATAAAAAATGCTATATTATCTGACTTATCAATACAAATATGCACATTTTCATGTACTTTTTATATTAAAACAAAAAACAAATATTTTTTGTAATAAGCAGTTTATTGATTTTATTTTGTTCATTTTTTGTTCGTTTTTTTTTAGCATGAAGCAACTGTACACTTAATCCTTTGAGTCACAGCGTAACATATATTATACCTACATTCTCTCCATTTTTCGATTTTTTGTACTTCGGAAATAGAATTCATCGATGTTCATGATTCTTTTTTATTTACCCCTTATTTGAATGTTCAATTATAATATTTGTTCAGTGATTTCATTAATATTGTTATTAATTTTTTGGTTATAAGCAAATTAAGACGAAAAAAACCGTTTTTTTACGTTAAATTCGTTACTGAAAAAAAATCCCCTTTAAACATACTGTTTTTTAATCTACATTTATGTTTTTAAGGTTGCTGATTACAAATCCACCGTTAGATTTGCGAAATTTGTTATAAACAAAATATTGAAGAAAATATGAGAGCAAAAAATGAGAATTTCTAGAATTTAGGTAAAAATTTGATAATCTGAACATTATTTTTCTACAAACATACAGTTTTTCACTTTATATTTATGTTTTTGAGATCGCTTATAACCAGAGACCGGATCGCGGAGTCGTTTTCTCCATTTCACGCGCATGTTAGTGCGACCAAGGGCCGCAAGAAGCATACCGTGTATGTGCGCCGTGCCAGTGTCATTTTTTTTCAAATCTGATAGTTGGTAGTGGATTCAGAAACTAAAAAGACTTATAGATATTGAATTTAATATAAAGAATACTGTAGGAGCATGTTTAAGCGGTCTGTCGTTTGATTTCGGTGGTGTCGTGGAGGGAAGAACATTATCGGTAATTAACTGTCTTGGGATGATTCGAACGGGGAGTTCACAACGAGACAGAGACACGAGCACCACGAGTGATATGAGTTCCGCGAATTATAGAGACTTGATATACGAATGCACGTGGTGGCTCCGAGTAAGATATGCAAACGCGAAAACTAATAACAGACAAACGAGACTCTTTT
Organism: Tetramorium parvispinum; assembly: GCA_011638315.1. Classification (NCBI taxonomy): domain Eukaryota; kingdom Metazoa; phylum Arthropoda; class Insecta; order Hymenoptera; family Formicidae; genus Tetramorium; species Tetramorium parvispinum. The sequence continues at coordinate 7,996 of VBVR01006152.1, forward strand.
CGAATAACCGCGTTTACGGTATAAAGTCATTATTTATGTAAGACAAGATTTTAATTAAATCTCCAGCTATTTTATTCCCTATATTGTTTACTTATATTTGTCTAACATCCTATAATACTAATTTTTGTGAAAATTTAGGATTAAGTAGCCCTTTTTAACCTGCCATCTTGGATCTCATTTTTCCCAAAATTTGATGGCAGATGCGAACTCAGCGACCTCAAAAATGTATAGAATCATGCTTTTTGTAATGATTCGACCATTTCCTTAATTGCGTGACTCAAAGAATTAATAACCCGTATACTTAATAAAAAAATCATGAAAAAATATTCTTAATAAATATTAGAGAAATTTACTGTTGACTACAAGCGCACGAGATACGACTGATACAAAAATTTGAATATTATTAACGCTTCATAGAAAAAAATCATTGTGTATAAATATTTATAATTTTAGTTTTGTTTTTGATACATAAATGTTAAATACGAATAAAATGTAGATTAGATTAGAAATTCTTGAACAATTTTAACATACAAATCTAAATATACTAGGTGTCCCAGAAAAATCTTGACACTGTTTGTATGATGAAAAACGATTTAAAACGAACAAAAAATCTCATATCGTTTTGCGAAATTTGGTAATAATCGAGATATTAAATATTAAAATTAGACGAATGACAGCGTTCGGAGATGGTATGAAAAAAGCGATGGAGCAGTTCGAGCTATAGCACGACCCAGTGTATTAAACATTGCGGCTACTGGCACGCAACAAGGAGAAGAACACCGTTGCTCATAGTCATGTCACTGAAGCTTTTTATTCATCTTAATTCGTTCTACCAATACATAAGCGGTATCAATATTACTCTGAGAGGCACTCTGTATACTGAAAAATGAAAATCATGTATAACTTTTTACACTGCCATAAACTTCTATCCAGTGAGAAATAATTGGTTGAAAAGATATCGAATCAATGTTTACTCGATATATTCGGCATCTAATCGATGTCGATTTGACGTTGATTCAATGTCTTTTCAATCATTCTCATTTTCTCATTGATTAGTTTAAATCTAACTTTCTATGATCACGCAAATTTTTAATTCGAATCGTCGATCAGCACTAACTCGCGTATTTATATCAAAATTTGTGATTTTCCCGCCTTATCTCACAGATGATGCAACACATTTTTTTTTTTCGTTGAGAAAAGCAGAAATTGTTCATATCCGAAAGGAAGGAGAATATACTTAGCGAAGAGAATCGGCACACATTGCTGATCGGACGAGTTGATAGGGCTTGGCAAGATCCGACATGTTAGAGCAGTAGTAAATTTGCGTGTGAACAAGCAAATGTGTGACGAGTGTATCTCTCGGGAGCTTCGCTCAACGATGCTGGTCAACGCATGCTGTCGGACATTGCCTGTAACATAGCGACACCAAGTGAGAGAGACAATCGTCATCAGATGATTTTCGATTGGAATCGGTTTATCTATGACGGAGATAACTAATAGAGATAATTTGTAAGTTAATTCTCTGATATCGTTGCGCGTACTGATTACGTGAGCTCTAAAGCGTGAAAATTTTTTAGATTAGTCATACCCGAGTTTACTTTTATTATTTCAACTTAATTTTAATTTTACTCACCAATTAAAAATTGATAAGCTGATTATGATTGTCTACATAAAAGCAAATTTAATCAATCATTATTAAAATATGAAATAATTATTCACATTTTATTAAATTTAAAAAAATATATAAAATTCACACAGAAATATTATCATTGAATTATCAAAATGCAAAATATTTCCTAATTAATTATAAATAAATAATAATTATTTTACAATAAGTAGACAAAATAAAATTAAACTTTACGTTATAAAGTTTGAAACTCATAATTTTTATTAAAATATAGTATAAACAAAATATGAACATGTATAAACTCGTAAAAATGTTATATAAAAAAGGCACGTCAATATAGATTGATTTTACGGTTCAATGATATATAGGTATTTTCGAAATAATGATCATATACTTGCCTAATAATTCAGTATGTTAGAATAAAATGACGGAAAACATTTATTCAAATATTTAAGCATTTTATTCATTTAAATTAAACTCACTTATACTAAAATAAAATAATTCAAATGACAAAGTCAAAAAGATTACAAAAAAAATTCCATTAATTTTTCTTATTAAATCGACAATAAATTTAAACTTTTATAAGAGCCGGTATTTAATGGTGCGTAGTTGACTGAGCGAAAAATGTACTCGAAGAAATTATTATGAAAAAGAGATCCAGCATGACTGTTTAAGGCTTCCTATTATTACACTATCCGACACCATTCTTGTAACACGAATATGAATAGTCATTTTCAATGAATTTTTGCCTCTTGAACACAAATCCGTTTTCCAAAGGACCCCGCATTTTCCTTATGGAAAATGGCTCTCGGCAGATGTGTCTAAAATGTAGTATGTTGTTGTTCTCGATGTGCTGAACAAATGGGCCCAAGTCGCCAAACAGTCCTGACCATGGGTCTTACGAACTTCAGGGCAGAGCCTTATGGGTCTGAAACGGCTCTCTGATTTTTTTGTCACTCGGTATGGTTACACATTATCGTTTTGACCTCAAGCTTTCTTCGAGTAATTTGGTCATTAGCTGCTACCTCTTGTACACTGACCGGCAGGAATGGTGTCCCTCGGCGGCTGGTATTGGTGTGTGACAGCCGAACGCGGCGAGCGCACACACCGAAGCGCGTTCATACG
>VBVR01006153.1:0-10746 GCA_011638315.1 Tetramorium parvispinum
CGTAACAACATAATAATTAAAATTTTCATAATTTTAAATATACATTATAAGATACTTTTACAATATTTTATAATTAATATTAACGTATAATTTATTTATGTACGATTAATAAATTAGTTTTTTCTAAAAAATGATCAGAAATTTGATCCTGATCAGAAATTGAGTCCGATATTTTATAATTAATATTAACGTATAATTTATTTATGTACGATTAATAAATTAGTTTTTTCTAAAAAATGATTAGAAATTGGGTCCTGATCAGAAATTGGGTCCGATACGGTACTTTGTTTTGGCCACCAGGACGAAAAGGAATGAATCTTCGAAAAGATGATACTATTTTACCAGACTTTAATAATTGGTCTAAATAAAAATGTACCGTAAAGAGAAAGAACTTTACCACATTTGAAGCTGCTGTTAGAACAGAAAAATTTTTAAGTCAGTTTAATGATACTGAGGACGAAGAAAAGTACGCATACACTACAAAAGTACACATGTACTACAGAAAAATTATTTTCAATGTAAATTAGTATGTACTAAATTCATTCAATTTCATATTCCTGAAAAATAAATTAAATAGTTCTATCTTTTAGAAAAGTAATACATTTTTACGTTTATAATAATACATATTATAACGTCTATAAAAAATCGTTTTATACATTATTTTTATAACAGAAACTCTTGAATTGGATAGCTTTACTGATTTGTACATTTTTATTTACAGTTATTTATCAAGGAAATCTTCAAAACAAACACAGCGGTCTATAGATATAATTAATTTCAATAATTTAATAACAGAAAATAATAGTATTATAAGTAATAACATAGAATTAGCTAAAAACATAAAAAAATCCTGTCCAAAATCCAGTCGATATTGTTCTAACTTTTGATCCGAAAAGTTCAAACGAATTAAAGACTACAGATGCAATTATGATTGCAGAGAATCCTGAAATTCCATTGCCTTTGAGTAGTTCCCACAAATGCACAATTATTGCATCTTTCAATTCATCGCATTTACAATTATATAGGAATTTATTTTAGGCATCAATTTTTTAAAGATTGTTACATGTTGCAATAATAAAATTTAGAATTATTGATTTTAAAATTTAGATGTATAATTATTACGCAATATACTATACATTATATTTTAAAATTAAAATGAGGCTAAAATTTTTCTGCATACGTTCCTATTTGGGAGAATATAATGTTTTGGCGTTTCTTTTTTAGTTGAAAAACAATTTGACACGATAAATTCAAATCTGAATAAAATTTTCCGAGATGTATCTGAATTACATATTAAATTTGATAAATTAATCGATCTTTTGATTAAAAATCAAACTATGAACATGGCTGAGAAACCTAAAAATGATGGACTACAAAGCGAAATTCTTGAAAAAAATATGAAGCAAATGAAACCACTAGAACCAACAGAATTGGATATTAATGATTTAGAAAAAACCCTATGTAACCAAGAATTTGAACTGGTATTTGTAAGTTTCTTTATTATACATTTTCAATATTTTGTAAATATTCAGTAATTTGTAAATTGAGACTTTCAAAAAATTAAAGTAAGAGTGTAACTCACACAACCTGCACAAAAGTTGCATACATATATAACGCTCTACACCGAAGCTCACACACTTTGAATACACATTGCGACTTTGTATTGTGTGAGTTACTATTTCCTCAATTCTGTTTATTGAAAACCTTAGTTGCTACCTGACATGTCTGTATCGTATTAATATTTATTAACTTGATAGATAAACGTGATGAGTGAAATTGGAGGCACATGTGGTAAGAAGGATGAAAACAAAATAGCATACTTATGAATGGATCGGTTATTTGAAAGGCAATTCTTAACTCAGTGTTCGTGGACGGGGTCTACAAAAAACAAAGAAAAATAATAAAGAAAATTGCTTTTTCGAAATATAATTGATTAACTGAAGCAATATATAAAATTATACATTTAGCCGACTCACGTTATACGGTTGATAATAACATGACCTTTTTGAAACGAATTCTTAAAAATAGTGTTAGCCGAACTAAACAGCTTGTTAAAGATGCGCATATTCATTATAATCTTTTTGTTCTTCGCGCGTACTCTTATATCGTCTACCCACAGACTTCTATACATACTAGACTGCTAACTCCTTATGTATAAGTGGTGCCCGATTTTATGTACAAACAAGTACATAAGATCCCGTTTCTACGCATGCGTTCCGGTGGCGCATGCGCTTTGATGCGCATGTATTGAAAGAAGCAGGATAGATATATGTGATATATTGACTATATTTATCCTGCTTCCTTCAATACATGTGCATCAAAGCGCATGCGCCATAGGAACGCATGCGCAGAAACGGGAATCCAAGGAGACCCAAGTACATAAAATCTGGCACCATTTTACATAAGCCAAATCTAGGGAAGTTAGCAGTCTAGTATGTATAGAAGTCTGTGGTCTACCTCTTTTATGTCACTAGTCTGTAAGTTACTAGCGTCTCGCGATATCTTTTGTCTTTATATATAGTATGACTACTCCATCTTCTTTTGTCGAGTTTTCTGTTCACTACAATAAAAGTCGTCAGTCGAGTCAGTTGTGTGCAATTCGATCTCTCCCGAAATCTCATCTTATATTAAATACATTCTGAACAACAGGTTATGGCCATCCAGACCACCGAGTTTTGTGTGCAAGTTAGTCGAACGGAGAGATCTGTGTATTGCTTCTTTCGCGAGTCATTGAAACGCGTTAGAAAAGTGCCACAACGTGCGTGCGAGCCAAGTTCGCCATTTTTTATTCTTAGTGCCGTTCCGAGTTTTAAGTATATCGTGCTATCGAGGTCTGACAATGTCCGAGGAAATTTCTATTAGAAACGTGACAAAACTCGATGGAAAGAATTACCATATCTGGAAATTCCAGATAAATTCTTTACTCGTGGCACATGGTGTCCACAACGTTGTATCCGGCGACCGACGTATGCCCGACGATGACGCGATGAATGCTGCTGCCCGAAAATTATGGGTAAAGGATAACGCAAAGGCGATGGTTTTAATTTCCACGACAATCATAGATTCGCAATTAGAATGTTTATTAACATGTACGAGTGCGAAAGATATGTGGGATCGATTGAGTGCCATCCATGAACAAAGGTCAGCATCTAACAAGCTAATCCTCACGCAACGGTTCCATGAATATAAAATGAACTCTAGTGACTCTGTCGTGTAACACGTCGCCAAAATACGCAACATGGCGCGAACCTTGACCGATCTAGGCGAAAACATCTCAGATGTCGCGGTGATGGCAAAAATTATCGCAAGTTTACCTTCCAAGTTCAACGCCTTGAAGACAGCGTGGGACACTACAGTACCTACAGATAACCAAACTTCAGATAATTTACTGGAACGGTTGATAAAAGAAGAAAACCGGTTATCTTACGAGGATGAAACCATAAGTGCACTTGCGGCAATGAGCGTAAACGGGAATCGCAAATCGAAGATTACCAGTGGTAAGGAATCTCAAGGAGGGCAATCAGACAAGAAGAAGGATGCGAAGTGTTTCTATTGTCAGAAGAAGGGCCACTACGAACGAAACTGTCATAAAAAGAAGAGACAAGGACTTAGAGAAGAGCAAAGACAGTTCACAAGATTGCGCTTTCATCAGCACATGTTCCGGTCGCGCAAACGATCAGAAGATAGACGATCAACGCATCAAACCGTCGAAAGATCAGGTATCGGCTCTATTAAATAAAGATGTTTCAGAAGTCTGGCTCACTGACAGCGGAGCTTCCAAACACATTACGTATCGGCGTGACTGGTACAGTAATTTTCATCTCGTGAGCAATATATCCGTAGCACTAGGCGACAACGTAACATGTCAGGCCACAGGCACAGGGACGATCACATCGAGAAGTTAATCAACGGTAAGTGGCACGAAGGACGTATTGATGATGTACTCTACGTTCCTAAAATGCGAAAAAATCTTTTCTCTGTATTGGAGTATGCACTTCCAAGAATTTTGACGTTCTTTTCAAGCAAGAACATGTTACAGTTGATGAATGAAAGACAGTAAGACAATAGCACAAGGTGATAAACAAGGAAACGATATTTACAGAATGTTTTTCAGAACAATAATAAAAGAAGAAGCTAATGCATCGACGACGAATCTGCGAACATGGTACGAGCGACTCGGTCATGTTAACAAACGGACGCTACGAGAAATGACAGACAAGAATATCGTCCAAGGGATCAAACTCTCCGATACAGATGACTTCTTTTGCGAGCCGTGCCAGATTGGAAAATCACATAGACTCGCATTCAATCGAAAGGATCATGGAAGATCAACGAAACCAGGAGAATTCATTCATTCAGACATATGTGGTTCGATGTCTGTGGAATCGCTTGGTGGTACCAGATATTTTGCAACATTTAAAGACGACGCATCAGGCTTTCGCTATGTGTACTTCTTGAAACACAAATCTGATGTCTTTGATAGATTCAAGGAATTCGAGAAGCTAGTGTCAAATAAATTTGGGCGTCCGATAAATACACTACGAGCAGACAATGGACGCGAATATTGTTCCAGAGAATTTAATCAATATCTCACCTCCAGAGGAATTCAATTAGAAAACACAGCTCCGTATATCCCACAACAAAATGGGAAGTCGGAGTGCGACAACAGAACGATCGTCGAAAGCGCTCGAACTATGATTCATTTCGCAAACCTTCCTCTGATATTATGGGCAGAAGCAATCAATTCAGCTGTTTATGTTTTGAATAGAGTCACATGCACCCAAACACCTGGAACAACGCCACATGAAATTTGGACTGGGAGGAAGCCAGATCTCACCCATCTAAGAATCTTCGATTCAGAAGCATACATGCATATACCGAGACAGTTTCGTAAGAAACTGGTTCAAAAAGTCAAGAAGTTGATTCTTGTAGGTTACCAGGGCGATTCTACCAATTACAGATTCTACAATCCAGTCACGAAGAACGTTTCGGTATCTCGAGATGTTATTTTCAATGAGAAGGACATACACAAGACATCATCGAAATCGAAACTAACGGACTACGAAGTAACATTATCCACAAATGGGGACCAAGCTGAGGATGATACATGCGACGAAGATCAGGCGAAGGAAGAAGCAATAATTGATACAACGCCTGTAGCGTCGACTTCTAGAGTAGAAGAAGAACATTCATTACCCATCGTCACGCGTCAGCTGAGAGATAGATCAAAGTTACGACCGCCTGCCAAATATGAAGTCAATCTAGTGGAAATTGACGTGCCTGATACTTACCAAGAAGCAACAACGGGTCCTGAAGCAGCAAAATGGATTGAAGCTATTAACGAAGAATTACAAGCTCACGAAGAAAACAACATTTGAAAGATAATATCGAAGGAAGAGAGCCATAGACCGATAGATTCGAAGTTGGTTTTTAAGGCGCTGAGAGCGACGAATGGAAGTGTTCATCGATTCAAGGCACGACTGTGTGCCCGTGGATTCAAACAGAAGGAGGAGATCGATTATACGGAGACCTTTTCACCTGTCGTTCGATACGACTCATTGCGTGTATTATTGGCTATTGTAGCCCACAAGAATCTGGAACTCGCGCAGTTCGATGTGAAGACTGCCTTCCCGTATGGCGAGCTTACGGAGGAAATACACATGGAGATTCCTGAGGGTTTGAATATCAGCGACAAACATGGGTAGGTAATCTGTAAACTAAATAAATCATTATATGGTTTGAAACAAGCTTCTAAGTGCTGGAACCGGAAATTCTCCAACTTTCTGAGAAAATTCAACTTGGTGGAAAGCGAGGCAGATAAGTGCATCTTCCATGGCGTCTACGAGGAATCTACCGTCTATCTAGCTCTCTTCGTGGATGACGGACTAATAGCTGCCGAATCCCAGAGCGTCATTAACTCTATAATCCGTTCGCTACAAGAGACGTTCAAAATTACTTTGGGAGACGCAAGCATTTTCGTTGGCCTACAACTGGAAAGAGACAGAAAGAACAGGAGCAACTTTCTACATCAAAAAACTTATACAGAGTGGATAATTAACAAATTTCGTATGAATGAAGCTAAGGCAATTAGTGTACCCGCGGATCCACATAATATATTGCATTCACCCGATAACGACGAAATTTCCGATACTAAAATTCCTTTTCGCGAGGCAGTAGGGTCTCTTAATTTCATAACAATTATTTCCCGTCCGGACATTGCATTCGCGGTTAGTACAGTAAGTCGGTATCTTAATTGTTACGGTAACAATCATTGGCAGGTCGTGAAGCGCATATTCAAATATTTGATTAATACTAAAGAAATAGGCATTCTGTACGAAAACAATGGAAGCGAATTGAAACTTGAAGGTTTTTTCAGACGCGGATTATGCTAACGATCCTGATACTAGGAGATCAACTACTGGTTACATTTTTAGTTTAGCGAATGGACCCGTAACATGGTCGTCTCAACGTCAAAAACTTGTCACATTAAGTACAACAGAAGCGGAATATGTTGCTGCGGCAACCGCTGCCAAGGAGGCTATTTGGCTGAGAAAGCTTTTAAGTGACATCAAATGTCAGTGTCAAGGTACAACTACACTTCATGTTGATAATCAGAACGCGATTCGTTTGATCAAGAACCCAGGATTCCACAAACGTACCAAGCACATTGATATTCGATATCATTTTATCCGCGAGAAAGTCGAAAATTCTGAGTTATGTATAAAATATGTTCCTACTGTTAGTCAAAAAGCCGATATATTAACAAAAGCATTACCGAAAGATCGTTTTCGTTCACTATGTTCTAGTTTAAATCTAATAGAGAAATGAGCGAAGCACTCAAAGGATGGGAATGTTAAGGATGCACATATTCATTATAATCTTTTCGTTCTTCGCACGTACTCTTATACCGCCTACCTCTTTTATGTCACTAGTCTGTAAGTTACTAGCGTCTCACATCTTTTGTCTTTATAAATTGTATGACTACTTTATCTTCTTTTGTCGAGTTTTCTGTTCACTACAGTAAAAGTCGTGTCAGTTGTGTGCAATTCGATCTCTCCCGAAATCTCATATTAAATACATTCTGAACAACACAGCTTAGAAAGCGACAGAAGTGAGTAAAATTAAGAAGTACAACTTGTATATAAGAACACATACACACGCGCACGCGCACGCACACGCACACGCATGATGACACGCACACGAGTCATTCCACGTCAAACCGAACGATTTTCGTAAAAAATTTACCTCGATGATTCCGATTGTTTTGAAATTTAGCAGACATATTCTGTCGTCAAAAATATGAGAGACCCCTATTTTTGGAAAAAAATTAGAGAATTTTTTTAGAAGTTGTGCGCGATTGAAATTCACAAGAAATTGAAAAAAACGTCGATTATGGACACATTCAAACTATTTTATTGCAGAATTAATTCGACGGAAACGGATAAATAAGGAGTGATTTTTAAAGGGCTTGAAACGTATTTTACGATGGTATTTTTTAAATTTAATTATTTAAATAAATAAATTGTTGTTCGATTGTTTATAACTTTTACTTTTCCGTTTTTCATTATGAATACATCGATTTATAATTGAAAAAAAATATAATCATATTCCTTGTTCAATTCTAAAGAAATCATGATTTTTTCAAAATGGAGATCGAATGGATACTATTTTTTGAAAATTACTGAAAATGAAGCGCCGCGCCGCCGCTCGGTGCCGGGCGGGTGGTGTATCAGTAAAAGCCCTTGCAGAATACCAGGCAACAGGCAATAGGAAAAAATATTTGTATGTATGTGTATTGATGTATGTGTTGATACACGCTTTCCAATACGTTGAAAAATCTATTTATTGTTTCTATTGTTTGTTGCCTGGTATTCTTCAAAGGTCTTATACTTGAACGTTCGAGCTCGGCGGCTTGTGCCTGTCCGGACAGGCTCGTCAGTGCAGTTTAAGCTGATTAATTGTTGGGTAAAATGGTAAATATTATACAGAACATTTGTTTAAATTTCCAAAACTGGCTTTGTTAATAATTAAGATTTTCCGCTTTCTCCTGATGATTCAGAATCGTTTGTATTTGTTTCTAATGATTTTTCTTTTGCTTGTAGTTGCATCATTCGAATATATTGTTTGAACAATTCGCTAAGAGAGAATCTTATTCTAATTATTAAAACTTTTTAAATCCGCTTCTTTCACATGATCCAGAATCGGGTGTGGCTATTTGCAGTGATTTTGCATTTGTTTGTAGTACATTTACATTTTAGAAGAGTTATAATTGTTCATCGAATTAAATAATATTTTTTTTATTAATCGTGACTTTATTAACCTTTATTTATTCTATACATACCACTTAGTTTTAAAGCCTAATGTTCCATATACGTTGCCAGTTAATAAACGTTTTATACATAGCTCTAATAAGTTCAATGTATCAGATATCGGAAAGCTTTTTATCATATCAATTGGAAGTTTTTCCAAAGGTGTTTCTATTTTATGGTGATCTGAATCGCTTCGGTTGCGAAAAGTTTCATCAGTTCTTTTAGGCATATCTATACGTGGAAAACTCATTCGACGTTTTTTATGACAAAATTCATCCGTAGTCGTACTTTAGACGAGTTATAGCCATTAAAATTAGTAGTACCTGCCAAAAATGCATTATAAACATAAATATAATTGTTGCAGGAAAATATAATACATTAAAAATATTTTGTAAAAAATATTTCGCACATAATCACGCTATAATAATATATATTTTTATTTATTATATTTTATCTAAGAATAAATCAATATATTTTTCATGTAGTTTACCTTTAATAAAAGACCTGACAGGAGTATCATATATAAAGCATCGAATACGTATGTTAATTTTATATCTATTGACGATAATGCCCTTATTTAAAATAATTAACAACTCATTCACAAAAGGAGAAAAAAATTCATTAGGTATTGGGGGTTTACTTTCTCCGCAATAAATTCCAATAATCATAGGTTCAATATTCAAATCATGTATCGAAAATAATATTGGCCAGAACTGCATTTTTGAATTATTATAAATTTGCAATCCATCAATATTAAAATTGAGTGCGATGTTTATCGACTTATTTATATGAGATAAGCATTTTTCTAAGCAAGTCTGTAGTCCATTGTGCCAATATTGTCCGCTTCCCATCTGTGTAGTAGTCACTATTCTTGCACTGTTAAATCGAAAGTGTGTGAATGAATGAATATCACACACATTTTTGCGTGTGATGCGTGTCCCCCGCGTTAAGATGTCTGTGAGTGTGTGAATTTTTTAAAAATGTGTGAATATTCCTACATTTTTAAAAAATTCACACACACAGACGTCTTAACGCGGGGGACACGCATCACACGCAAAAAGTGTGTGATATTCAAACATTCGTTTTAACAGTGTGGTATTTCTAATAATGTTCTCGGATCTAGAGGTATATTTGATATTTTTGAATGAATTAAAATATCCAGTAATGCCTTTAATGCATTATGACATACGTTAAATGTCAGTGCCCATTCTTTTATTGCCACTTGTATATCAATATACTGGGCTATCTCATTTTCAATAACATTATCCGCTACATCATTATCTGATGATTCATCACAATAGTTTGCACATTCAAAATCATCTTCTTACTTTGTAGAGTTTTCAAACAAATTAAAGTCCAATAATGCTGCCAATTCTTTTACTTGTGATAAATTTGATGTGAAGATGATATGTTTTTCATCTTCCGTTGTAATAATTCCATTGTAGAATAATTCCGTTGTTTTAGACTTTTCAAAATTCGATTTCACAATATAAACATTTTTCATACAATGTTCAAGTTTTCTGTAAAACGTACTATTTTTTTTATATCTTTTAAACTTTTATAAATCGGTCAGTAGTGTTTTTCTCATATTGACAATCAATGGATGAGGTTAGTTTTAATTTTTCTAATAGTTGTCACAATGACTATACAGATTTTAATACAGATAAAATAGCTACGGCTGTATTTTGACTTTGTTATTAGCTGTCATGACATAATTTTACAGTTATCAATATAACTAAATAGCTATGGCTGTAATTTGACTTTGTTATTAGCCATGTCATAACGATTTTACAGATTTTAATACAGCTATAATAGCTGTGGCTGTATTTTGACTTTTTTATAAGCTGTCACAACGACTTCACAGCTATCGATATACTTAAATAGTTGAGACTGCATTTTGACTCTGTTATTAGCTGTCATAACGATTTTACAGATTTTAATACAGCTATAGTAGTTGTGGCTGTATTTTGACTGTTTTAATAGGTGTTATGGCGTTTTCACAGTTAAAAATTCAGCAAAATAGCATTTGTTGCTAAATATCATAATTAAGGCTGGCAAAATGTTGTGCTAATCATATTTTTGCTGTCGCAACTAAATAGTTAGATTGTGTTACTTGGGTATGCACATGCACTATATAAATTGCTCACACCTGATGGGAATTACAATTCCCATAATGACGAGTGAGTATTCAGAGGCCCGAACTTCTCGCAATATTACGAAAATGCTAAATATTACAATAATATGTGATATATCACCATAATATTATTGTAATTCATGTAGGCGGACATTTTAATATTGTAGCAATATTTTGTTAATATTACTGCAATATTTATATTATATTTCACTGTAATATTGTTATGGGGAAATAATATTTCTACAATATTACTGTAATATTATGTGCTATGTAGGATGGAACATATTTGGTAGATACTTACAC
>VBVR01006154.1:0-10746 GCA_011638315.1 Tetramorium parvispinum
CGTTCGCCCCCTCGCCGCACGTATCCGCCCGGGTTTGCGGAGGTTAGTCGCTTCTCCTGGGGAACCGTCCAAGAGCTGCGCTGTAGCGGCAGAGTGCATGGGTTGCACAACCCCGCGCACTGAACGTGGAAGGAACGCGGAGAAACAGAGACAGAGAGAGAGAGAGAGAGAGAGAGAGAGAGAGAGGGTGGGAGGAGGAACGAGGGAGCGAGGAACACGGTCGGCGTAAGGGCGGTTTCGCTGCTGCGCAACCGGCACGACGCAGACGTCAGTCGTTATATACCTGGTTCAACGACCACCGCCCTGCTCTCGTCCAACCCCGAAGTGCCTGGCCCGGCTCGCGGGAGATGCACGGGGGTGGCACGCGGGGGAGGGAAAACGCACTCACGAGGGGCCGGGAGGGAGGTGAGAACGAGGGCGGCGAGAGTCGGACGGATGCAGGGTGAGCGCGGGAGCGGTGGCAATCGGCGACGGTGGTTGGGCTAGAGAGAAGAGGGTTACGATAGACGGGGGAGGGAACGTCGACGGGGGTCTCGCGAGCCCGTCGGAGCGGCCCACGGGCCAGTTCCGTCTCGAGCCCAGGGGTAGAAGAGCTACTGGCCGCTTGTCTGCTCCCTTCTTTCGCTATAGTTTCATTTCTTTCCGTTTTAGTTCCTCTTCAGTTCCGATTGATTGACATGTACACGTATAATATATAATCGCAAATATATCGGCACACACGTACACACACACGCACACGCACACGCATACACTTATATATATTATATAAAATACACATATGGTATACATATGGAAACGTACACGCACATCTTAGTCACGCAGGGACACTGACCCACTCTTTTTCTCTCTCTCTCTCTCTCTCTCTCTCTCTCTCTCTTTCTCTCACGCACAACGTATCACCTACATACATACACCCACACGTACACACACGCACACATGGTAAATTCGTTTGTTCGTTGTTCGTGGTTGAATTCGCAAGCACGATTAGTATACCGACTCTTTCATCACTGCTGTCGCCCCCATTAAATGCACGGACACACCCGCGCCCAGTCTCGTTGCGTCCTTAGGTCCGTATCCGGCCAGGTGTAAACGGGCCGTCGCGTAGTACCTGCGTCTTCTGTCCATCCAATGCGCGCGTGCCTCGAGCGCGGGTTCGTTGAGTTTTAGGAAACGTAATTGTCGCATTCTCTCAGGTACGTGCAAATGCAGTCACTGTTGATTGTGGGTGGTGTCGGTGGAGGCACACCGCGACCGTTCCCGAAATACATCTCGAGCGTATATGCGTTGATCGCCACGTGCGATCATGCTTGGTGTGTTTGACAGAGATCGAGAAACGCAGAGTGTCTCCGGGAAATCAAAGAATCTTTGTGTCTTGACCGAATACGATTTGTCATGTCAAATTAGTTCTAATGAAAACAGATCGAGAAATTTTTCAAAATTAAAAAGTTATTGATTAAACATGTGCATTCTAATGAAAATTTTTTCTCTCCGTTTTATTCGTCTTGTAATAGAATAACTGACATGAAATTGTAATAAAAGTTTTAGTGTAATGTAATATGTAATCATTTTATGAGTGACACAAAAAAATATATTTTAACGTACGTAGGTGTAAAGCTCTAGGTGCAATTCGGAAATGGTATTAATAATGGTGGAAGCATGCTTTATATGTTTTTATTGATATTTAATGTAATTTTTATTTTTCTCATTATTATTCATGTATTTATCTTTGAATGTAGAAATGTAGAATGTAGTATCATATACGTAATTTGACAACAATATTATATAAACAACTATGAGAAATTTAACAAGTATATATAATAGAAATTGGAAACATGCAATATGAGATAAAGATTTATTAGAGATTATTTTTTTTTTACGAGAAAAGAAGCGAGAAAATGGTGTAAGAGAAAGTTCAAAATCTCCATGTGAAAGAATGAGTATTGCGTAATATGAGAAATAAGTGCCCTGTTATCATTGCTATTATTATAAATTCAAAATTGTTCGATATAAAAAAAGTGAAAGTTTAGTAACAAACTCCACTAGTAGAATAAAAGGCAGCCTCCAAAGTGCATTCTTCGCGTTTCTCTTCTCGTGGAGAAGTCTTCTATTTGCGTCGCCAGAAGTAGCGCGAATCGATGCAACGGTTCATCTACTCGACCACCTACGACTCTTCATGTGAACCAATATTGCTTAATGTTATAGCGAAGGCAATTTCTCTTATATAAGAAATAACAATGGCATATATACCGCGCGAAATTTGATTTTCACGCCCTTGGAGACGTTGGAGAGGGGGGGGGGGGTTGACCGAGGATCTCACCTTAACCGAGGCGAGATGATCGTTATCTGCGCGACTTGACGATCCTCTTGCATGGTACCGTCGGTCTGTTCTTGTTGGCCGCGAGCTCCAAACCGCCCCGCGTCAGCTGATTGAAATCGATAATGGTGAGCCGCGGCTCGGCGGCGGGTCGCTCCGTCAGGGTCTGCACCCTGTCGAGCGGTGCCCCGGGACTCCGGAACCTGTAGCTCGGGCTCTTGCACCCGCCGCCGACGCCCGTTCCAGTTTCACTCGCGATTCCGGTTCCGGGCTGCTGTCCCATCCGCGTACCGCTCATCGATCGGTAACGAGCGCTCGGGAGCGGCTCAGATTCCTCTCGGAAGTACCTGACGATTCGATCCGAAATTAGTCGACCATAATTTGCCTCGGTAAATAATACTCATCGCTCTATCCCGATTTCGAACTAATAAACTTTCTATATTTCCAAGAGGATCTTTCCATTGGATTTAGGAATCTCTTTATCTTTTTAGAAAACTATCGATTTTGTCTTAAGTTATTAAATTATTTGATCCTAGAGCGGATTATTATCTTGTTAATTTTATCTCTAATGCAAACGGTTTATAATAGAATTTTGTAACATTTTGAGTGATTGGTGCAATCTCTACATGCGAAAAAATTAAAATAATTATTTACTCGTAAATGCTGGCAAGATGCAAGGTCGCCGGAGTTCGGACTGTTCTCGGTCTGGGCTCCCTTGGAAGACGATGTCTCTGTCGAGATTGACGCGCTCGTCGGCTCGAAGGCTGATCGGGAAGCCCCGACGGGATAAGGCCAGTGAGCCTGTAATATTCTAAAAAAACTCGTGCCAGATTCCGACCCAGTCTGTAATCTGTTCGACTCTGATCGTTAAGGGTCAAATCTTTCTTTAAGTATTAACGGAATCTATATCTATTTCAAACTTTGACGCAATTATGTGTAATTAATACCAAAACTTAACAAGATTACAAAATTTTAATTTTGATATTCATATTAGTGCATAGTGGTTTTAATGAATGAGAATTTTATATATGACGGTGACTGTAATTAATATCAGGGTCATAAAGGATACATCCTTCTTCTGTGTACGGCATTATACCCGGTATTCCCTTCTTGTTGTAACCGTACATGGAAACCTCGATACTGTAGCAATTGACGTGTTCCTTTAGGATAGAGCACAAATAGCGACGGGCAGTTCCAGCTTTGTTGTGGTCCTGATTGTACATAGTGTTACCCAGTTCATAGTCCTCCGCGTGCTGAGCTAGCAATTTCGGCAGGACAATGTGCCTCTCGTACCTGAGAGGCTGGCAGCCATGAGTCAGATTAGGATACAAGCGCGATTGACGTTAAATTTTCTCGTTTCGACTAATAATAAATTCTTTCAAATTTGATTTAACGGCAAATTTAACGTTATTTGAAATGGATTAGAGTTACCTGTAGACATCTTCGTACGTATTTCCATAAACGAAGACACCCGTGGCGTTAGTGTGAGCATGTAAATCCAAAACGCAATCCAATGGCGTGTGCGAATTCTTATCAAGCGACTTCAGCATCGCTCTAGTCGCGAGCAGCGTAGGATGAATCCATTCGGAGATGCAATTCCAGGATCGATTCAGATCTAATCCCATTACGGTGGATCTTAACGCGAAAAATGATCGTACATTAACTTTCTATACATGAGAAAAAGAGAGTTGTCATAGAAGCAAAAATGATTCACTTTGCCGCTTCAGTTTCTAATTTGAGTTTTAATTATTTATCGTCAATTTATTGAAACATGTTGATTTCTTACCGGTGAATACGAGAACCATTCTCACCTGTAATTTCCGAGAAAGGCACCGTCGGGGTTCAGCATCGGCACTATCTTGAAGATCACGTATTCTCTTAGAACCTGAGCGATAGGATGCGCGCTGACCAAGAAGTCCATCAAACCCTGACACACGAAGGAGGACGGCGACTCGCCGGGGTGAACTCTAGCGAGGACGACGACCACTTTTCTAGGTCGTTCCGTGTCTTCGAGGTCGGAGGTTATAGTCACGAGCTCTACATTCCTCTTTTGGATCGACTCAGCCAGCGTCTCTCTCTTCGTGTACAATAGTCTGCTGCATAGGTTGTCGAGATGCACCATGTAACGCGTGTATGAATACGGATATGTCAGGGCGAATTGATAAACGTCGTCTTCGCGGTCAAACGCGAACGCGAAGCTTAGCACGTAGTGATTCTGATGCTGCGCGGATCTGTAATAGAATACCTGTAACATATCGAAAGGAGCGAATCGATGCTTCTAATTATTTCAGTGGCAGTTTTCCTCAAAAATCGTATCATTTTATAAAGATATCGATTAATGTACAGATTCATGGTAACTATCAACGACGTAGGCAATGGTGATAATCATCAATCGATTTGCGATGCCGATAATTCTAATTTAAAAGTGTTAGTGCTTGAGGAGATAATCGGATATTGGAAGTATTGGCACAGTTTCTGTAGATTTAAACTGGCGATACTGCCAATAAATTGAAATGTCTGCGTCAATCGCGCTGTATAATTGATTAGATTTACTTTAGATTGAGATGGACATGCATTTGCATATCGTAATCGCAAATTTAGGGCAGTTAAAAAGTACCGAGGTGATATACTCTTCTATTAATTTTTAACGAACTTAACAATTTTTATCGAGGAAGACTAAAACATTATTTCGTCGTTTGAAACTGAAAATATACATATTATGCAACAACGTGAAATCGATAAAATAAATTGCCATAGACATGGAACTTAAAGCAATAATCATCGACTTTTCGAAATCTTACCTGTTTTCGCGGTATCCTCTGCCATTTCGGTCTAGTGCTGCTCTTCACTAACGGTGTCATTCCTTGTCGGAAGAGATTGTCGCTCTTAGAGATATTCACGATGTTAAAGATCACCCGTTGATCCGCCTTCACGTTGTCCACGGTGAAGTTAAACCATAGGCGCAATCGGGGCGCACAAGTATCGGGCCTAATGAAGAGATCGTACTCGAATTCGGAGATCAAGTCCACCCTGCCGAGATTGCCAGTTTCAAAAGTTGCATCGAAGCAAATGTGACCTTTCTTCGCTTTACCGCTGTGGCCAGGTGGTCTCATCACCAGCTTGTTTACGTTGCCCAGACCACCCTCGGCATCGCTGTCTTCACTGTCTGTAAATAATCCAGCAAAATGATTAAATAAGAAAGATAAACATTTTTTTAATAAGGACTAGATCTTGCAATCGTGATAATTTTATTAAGAGAAAAAAAATGACAACGTTGTTAATGTTGTTAATGTATCACGATCGACTGATGTTAAGATTTGATGCAACGATGAAATATTGGTTATTCGTGTGACTTGTGAAGTGGAACAATGGGGGATGTCTGACCGGCGCGCTGATAAAGACTGGTGTGCTCCAAGGGGTCTCGTCCCTCAGACAAGAAAACCATGACTTTCCGAATGACACGGAACGATCTATCGACAGAGCGACATTATCCGGCACTGCCGGTGAACGATAACCGAGCTTCTCGGAGACGCTCGACGAGAGAGCAAAGCGTAGTAGAGCAAACGATACTCTGACCTATCGGACGGAAGACAATGAGAGACTGACGGTTTCATGAAACAGGCTCTAACATCGCGGTACCGTGTTACCGCCTACGTGATAAAAGCGGAACCTCACGATTTCCCCGCACGCTCGTGTCCGCCTTCGTGGAATCACGCCCGGTTTGTTCGCGTGAACGAGCGGAATCCGGGAATCGGCTCGCGGCGAGAACTCGCGTGGCTGCCAGGCGTCAAAGATCTCGTCCGTCGATCTCTCGACAGTCTGATTTCCACCTCGCCCACATCGAAGCCCGGGTTAAACCGTGAAAACTCGTTTGCGGTCACGAGATCTGGGCTTATGCGGGGCAGGCTCGCGAGCCGGCTTCGCGCTCTCTCTGACTGATTTGATTCAACAGATGCTGAGATTAGAGCGCAGGGTGATTGAGAGGCCTGGTGAAAGTCGTGATATAGTTTTACACGAATTACAAAGTTGACGGCCGGGATATAGCGATCCTCACGTCATCTCTTATCAAGAGGTCGATTAACTGTGGATAATATAGATATATCCTGAGAATCATCACGCTCATCCGTTACATATATATATTTTCGTTATTACGGTATACGTATTTTATCGAATTAAACGAGAATTTCACGAGAATTATACACGCAAGACTAAATCTCTTTTCATTATACAATTATTTGCTAAACATTTGTTGATTTTTCAATCGGTTATAAAAATATTTAAGAGTACCAATGACAAAATTTTTGGTTTATTTTTAATTTTTTTTGTAAGGTGAACAAAAACGATTTTTTATGGACAAATGTGAACAAATTCTGGACAATCAAATGCTACATCGTATTTCGGACATTGCCAACAAACCTTTGTTTTCCATGCCGTTCATGTTAAATTATTTACACAAGGAAAAATATCGTAGCTGCCTATAAGAATAAACGATGAAAATATGTTGATTATTATCATCATAAATAAAAATGGTAGAATTATTCCATAAATAATAATTTTCGAACCGAGAAAATGATGTAGTGTTATATATAGAAGCAAAACTTATAAATAATAGATGATGAAGTCCGATGATGAAGTCCCGTGATGCTTCCAATTGCTATAATATCGCATATAGGACAGAATTCCACCAAATCGGTCTTTATCGCGCTCTTTATCCTGCAAACCATTATCGCAGCCCGATGTGGCAATACAGTTGCAGATCTAAATCCAGATCATTCGATATCTATTTCTATCGCATCCGTTACTCGACGACGCAAATGTCGCATTTTATGTCGCGGTTAAAGACACTATAGTTTTCTGCTGCACGCAAGAAGGGTATACTAACTTTACATCAAGATACGTATAGTTGGATCATCAATGATTCAACGCGTGGAAACAAAAGAGTTGCACTTTGTCTTTTCAAGAAATGTTGAATATTCTGTCTAGCCATTGTCTATCCATAATAATATCTCTCGGTGCCACGTATGGTGTTTGAGATAGCGTAAAATATCGATTGTTTATGATATTATATATTTTAGAATAGACAATTATTTCATTTTTTATTTATTAGTCCAATCGATGATTAATTAAACAGATATTAATATTATCCGAAGTAATCAATGATTCAGAGAATAATAGATTTTAATGAATGAATACATTAATAAATTAATAATTAATCTTGATCTATTGATTATATTAAACAATTTGACTGTAATGTATACTCTGTATAACATTTATAATTGAATTAGGAAATTGTTCATTTTTCTCGCATATATTTGAGAGATTAAATGGCGTTTATAACATTCCCATTTGTCCGAGTTATTTGCAAAATTATCATATAGATTATATTTTTATCAAAGGCAGTGCAACATTCGTTCAAGGATTTTTTAATTTTCCGAAGTAAACCACTATTATATTTCACTGCGATTACATTGAAGAAATATTGCGAAATTCTTGGAACGGAAAATCGGATAGCGACGGAAATGGCGCCCGGAAAATGCAATTAAAAGTACAAAAAAAATGAAAGCACGGAAGAGCTCGAAAAACGGCACAGAACGAAAAGAATAAGAAAAAAAAAAACAGAAAGAAAGCTGTGTAATAATATGTATCGGCGAACTCACGCTAAATTTTCAACAATTTCTGTTACACGCTCAGTGAAAATAACAAAGACCACCTCTTGCACTGCGTCCTATTTTAATTGTTGCTACGATAACAATGTTGTCATGAGTCGTTGTGAGTTGAATCGATAAAACGTCGGAAATATTCGCGAAATTCACAGACAGTTAAATAATTTTACTTTATCAATTGTAAGATACAAATCATTTTTTATGTGACAATTATTCATCGCAATTACAAATTTCAATAATTAATTGCGAAGGAAGAAACATAGTTCTGCTGGATAAAATCATCATCATTTTCTCCGGGAAGTACCAATAATAACCAGCAACCGATTTCAAATGATCAATATCACGAAGCGTAGAAAAATAATAATAACAGAAAAGATCTATATGCGCTTGCCGGAAATTAACTTCGCGATACAATTCCACAAATAACTCCCTGAAATAACTCGCATATGTTCATCATCAGCGCATGTAAAGCGCGTTCAGTTAATTGACGAAACTTTTAGCCGTGCATTCGATTTCGCGTGCGCGAAGGCAGCTCGAAAAAGCCGTCAATTGTTACGTCTTTGGAACTACCTCGATCTCTTCAGCCGAGTGATTGACAATCTGTGCCGGTGTACGTCTACGTATCTCCCGGGTGGAAGTTTCGAACCGATGCAAGATGGGAAATGTCAGGGTGCAATCAGCGAGCGCGTGATGATCCTCGCGTGACCCCCTCGGCAAAGTGGATCCGATCGATCTGACGGATCGCGAGCGAGATCCATCGAGAACGTGTACGGACGCGTGACAGGTCGGCGATAGCGCGTGCAGTCACGAATGGGTCTCGCGAGCCCCGCTTTGAAGGCAACGTATAAAGAGCACATACGTATAATACGTACCGGTATCTTCGGACATGTTGGCGGGACACGGCGGCACTTGTTCCGGACTGGACCATGCGAGCCGCGACTTTGCGCACTGGGCGACACCGTCGCCGAGTCCATCCTGGTTTCCTTGGTTTGTTGAATCGATATGCAATACGTGTCTCGAGCAACGCGGTTATCTTGCACCGCAAACTGTTCCAGATAAGCCGGTAGATGACACGAACCTGTCTGAATGGGGAAAATCAAAATGCCGACAGCAGACTCGAGGTCTGCTTTGAAACGGATTGAACTTGCGGCACAATGAACTTTTTATTTTTATATAATATATGTCTAGTCTACCGTCTCTCCGAATTTTGTTCTTCAATAAAAATAGAATTATCTCGTTGCGAGTAATTTTGAAACGCAATAAACTGAATATTCAAAAGGCGATGTTTTTAACTTAGCCTTAGCTTTTAAGCGGCTAAAATTGTAAATTTGACATGCGAGTCCTATGTAGGTGTGATTTATCGCATGACCGCCGTTATCTGATTTCCCAAGTAACGTACGACGATAAAATTTCCGAACAATCTAGAACACAGGTCGGGAACTGGAAATTACGTCTCCAAAATAAGTTTCTTATTTCGACGATCAATAAGAGGACTTTGCCCTTCGTGTAATTGTTCTTCAAAGTGTCCAATCGCAGAGTTAATCAGGTCGTTACTCGGCGCTGAAAATTAAACGATTTTACGTAGCCGTTAAATCAGACGCTAGTTAACAGACAGTCACGTCATTTCCGATTCCTACACAGAGAATTTCCCTGTAATTTCGCTGGCTGGCGTGCTTACGTAACTCCTAGAAGGTAGAGACGAGGGGTAGGCGGGTGGATACGTAATTATATATACATATATAGAGAGGACCTCTGCAGCATGCATGCAGTCTTATTCCTAGATCCACGCGATGTCTCATGCATCCTGTAGATGCGCGTGCGACGCGGCCATAAGGTGTACGTGCGACCACCTACCTACGTCTGACCAGGCTCCACTTTGAGAGAGGGACGGTAACTCGAGGGCGAAAAGGTAGGAAGAGGGAGAACAGACGAATACTCGCCCCAGGACACGACATTTCCGCGGACGATAATTTTCATCAACGAGATGACGACGCTAGTCACTTGTGCATCCCTCTGTTATCGCCGTATAATGAATTTTGAGAGCAGAGTTTAGTAAATGGATCGAAACGCATTGTGATTCTGTTACGCAAGGAATGACGTAATGTCTGCGATATATTGATCGTGATAGAAAAACAGATGTCTATAAAGAATTGATAACAATTGTATAACAATGATAAAATAATTGCGCTCTGGCAATACCATTCATATTCATACAAGGCTTACGAAAAACGTTTTAAAATATTATCAGCTGATCTGCAAGGGAATCGATACTCTTACTTTGTTCTCACTTCTCTAACAAAATTAGATAGTCGCGAAAGCCGAAAGAGGCTGCAGTGTAACGAATTTCCAAGGAGAGGATGCAAATTAAATGGCACAGAGAGTAGTGAAAAGGCGGGCGGGGAATAATTGGCGAGTGGGGCGTACAAACGCCCGCTGCTGCAGGATCCGGTAAACCAATTTCCCTCCGATCTCGGAGGATATTTTTCTGGATGTCGGTTAGTGGTGGTGGTGGTAGTGGCGGTAGTTGGTGGCGGCGCGTTCCCTGGTGAATGCCCTCTTCCCCCGGGCTCTAGCTGGGACCTCTGGATGAAGCCCCCCTTCTCCGCACCCGGTTCCGCGCGCCCCTACCACTATTCTGTGGGAGTACTGAGAGAGCGCGAAACGAGTGGGAAGAGGGACGAGCATGGAACTGCACGAGAGAGAGTGAATGACTGGGAGAACGCGGGGAGATCGATATTCGAAAGACCCCCCGGTGCCCCCCCCCTGCTC
>VBVR01006155.1:0-10708 GCA_011638315.1 Tetramorium parvispinum
ATATAATATAGATTAACTTTAATCTCGATTTGACTTACTTTTTATTTTTCCGCAGTTTTAAGAATAAGAAAAAGATGGAAAATAGGATTAGCCAAGGGTAAGATAACTAATAGTTAATTCATACATCTGTCTGTTTTATTGTAGTCTCTGTTTAACTCAAATAAAAGCGTTTCCGCAAGAAATTGCGACGAAGATAATACCGAAGGTTAAATCGAGACTAAAATAATCTAAATTTTATTTGAGTTAAACCGAGACTAAAATAAAACAGACAGATGTATGAATTAACTATTAGTTATCTTACCCTTGGCTAATCCTATTTTCCATCTTTTTCTCATTCTTAAAACTACGGAAAAATAAAAAGTAAGTCAAATCGAGATTAAAGTTAATCTATATTATATTGTGATAGAAATGGAATTTAAATTATACATAATAATTCAAACATAATTTAACTATTAGTTAGCTTACTAAAAGTTGGAAAAACTGGCCCTGAGATAAGTTACTGCGTGAAGAAAAGTAATTTGCATGTTATTTTTAATGGACGTTTTTCTTGTGAATTTTGATCGAAATTTATGTTGAAATTTGTTGCAGGATGTTGGAAAGGACAATGATGGCAAAGCTGGACAGAAGAAGCAAAACCGAAAGAAAATCTGCAACAGACTTTTACCAGAACCTGTAAGTAACTTTATCTAATAATATCTGGTATCGCAATGATATTTTCATTATCTTATCCGTTACATACGTCATCGAATTTTATTTATAACTTTATCGACACGAAATCGACACTCTAAACCCTTTTTTTTATCTTGTTGAATTATTTTCCATTATCTGTTAGTTCTAAGCATTTTACATGATTGTTTCAGACGGTTGGTATATACAGAAATGGCGCAAAGGGTAAAGACGTCCAGAAAAGTACATGCAGTAAAACTTATTTGTTGTAATGATAAACTAATGAAGTTACACAATTTTTAATCTGTAATGTCTTGCAGCAGAGACATTGGAAAATATATTCCATAAAGCCTGGCTAAAGGTAGATGCATTGAAACTTTTCAATGACACTCATGGATCCAAGTAAGTACATTACCATTTAATTTTAATCTAGTGTATCGTAATTGAGTACAATTTTGATACATGTTACTTTGTAGATGTATAGTAGAAATTCCAACACATAAAACTACTAAACACTCATCAAATAAAGATTGTGTAAAGAATAGCTTGGTATGGACACCATCTTTTCTGGAACAAAGCCCTGTTTTGGAAAAGAAACCTAGGTATGTTTATAATTTTACATACTTCTATTAAGATTATTATATATATAATATATAATTAAGAATATAATACAATACAAGACTCTTCATATAAAGAAAATGTTTCATATGCAGGTTGCATAGATATTAAGGTTTTTCAGTCAAAATCAGAAGCTATGTTGTCTTGTTAAAAAGAAAGATGAGGAAAAGAT
Source organism: Tetramorium parvispinum (assembly GCA_011638315.1). NCBI lineage: Eukaryota > Metazoa > Arthropoda > Insecta > Hymenoptera > Formicidae > Tetramorium > Tetramorium parvispinum. Next base: position 1,457 of record VBVR01006155.1, read on the forward strand.
CTTCAAAAATACAAATTTTAATAACATTAAACAAAATGTCAATGACGCATCAAAACACGTTCAAAAAGAAGACGTGTGTAAACGAAGATTATTTCAAAACGATAGACAGCAATTAGAAGCTGTTATTACTCCTTCAGCTACACAGTAAGTAACATAAGTTATATTATTAAGTTTGATAAAAAAACAGTACATAGTAGTATATATATAGTGTTATATAATATATAATAGTATAAAATATAGTATATTATATAATATATAATAGTATAAAATAAAATATTTATATCAGAATATCTAATAACACTAATTTTACACAAGAAATTAAAATTAATAAAAAAGAAACAGAGCAAGTATGTTCAAAGAACAGCAAGGATTCAACTTGTAAGTCTCCATTAAGTTGCTATATGGAATTCTGTAGAACAATCTCTGCTAGAAAGTTTGAAACGGACATTCTACCAAATTATGATTTAGGGATGTTATATATTGAGTAATTATAAGCTGATTATTTACCTCGTTATTGAATAATTGTTACCATAATTTTTATAATGGATTTCAGATCCTGTTGCAACAACAATAAAAAAAATTAAGACATAAGTACCTATGCCAATTTTTTTCGTCAACAGCTTTTGCGCAAAAGGAATAAACAAAAATGAGAAAATGTGGAACCTTCGTACTCCGAGGAATATCAAGCTTGTAGATTTTCGAATAGTTTGGAATTGTCACCTCTCGAATTTGAAGTTCCTAAGTGTAGTGAAAATAATACCATTGCAGTTTGTCGTCAAGAAGGTTCGTCTCAGAAAAATGAAAAATTTCATTTAATGCAAAGTGCCGATCTTAGAAAAAGTAATGGCATATCGCATTATAATTCTACAGCTTGCTCATCACGAAATACTTTTACAATGTACAACACAAACGGCCCTGTTATGGAAAATTGCGAAAATAATGATACTCAACGTTTAAAAGAATCCAAAAATATCCGTCAGGTTCCAAAATCAATACACTTTTTTTTTATGAAGGATAAAGACTCTATCGAATTAGATTCTCATAAAAATTTTAGAGATGTTGATCATCCTTCGAAAAGTAACCGACATGATAAAGATAATTTTTCGATAAAAATTTCTGATTATGGGAATTCACGTGCATTGATAACTCGAACTTCCTAGGAACCTCGATATTTTTAAATAATTCCATAGTCTCAAAGAAACCTTTTTTAAAAGATTATTCTCGTGAAAAATTGTCAGTTGCTGTTTCCAGTACCTATGTACCAAACGAATCAAAAATGTAACAATAGAGCAACAAATAAGGATACTGTGAAGAATGTTAAACGAGTACCTACCATCCTTCGTCGATATAGCAAGGTTACCAATAATAAGCTTAATACAGCTTCTGTACAGATAATTGATGATTATACGGAAGGCTTATATAAAAATTGTGAAAGTATCTTGTTTAATAGAATTCCAAGCAACAGTATTGAAAAAGATTATATGAAGCTACATTCCCAAATGTATTAGAAAATCTTCCTACAACTAGTACAATGAAAACTAATACAATGAACGCGATACTTGATCAAACAAAAATACTGGAGCCTCAAATTGGATCGATAAAAATAAAAGATTCGCAAGAATTCGAAGCTGAACAGTTTGATATAAATATGCATTCCAAGGAACATGATGGAAGAAATAAATTTTACCAATGTAACAATTCTTCATATCCGCGAAGTCTCGAATCTTTAGATAATACAAATGTATATTCTGAAAAATTGCTTCAACAAGAACAAATCTTATCAGATGTGAGAAAATAACTTTATCATTCAAATACTTGTCGTTCGATTAAAAACTACCTTCAAAACGTAAGTTTTTCTAATTCTAATGTAGAGTCAACAAAAGAGCTTCCTCAACAGACCAAATTACAAGTGTGTAAAACCAACAAACAACCACTTTGCAGGAAAAATGCACGCAATCGGAATCAAAATATTCTTTTTAATAATGTTAACAACAGAGCGATATCGATACCAATATTAAACTTACTCAAAAATATTCAAAGCGAAAAAAGATCTACAGATTCACTCCGTCTTTGATAAAATAGACCTAGAGTGCACTAAGAATCAAATTAATCAAAATGCGTGTCATTGGAATAAGCAGTATATTTATTTAGATTCTGCCAATTGTCAACGTAAATATAAGGAACAAGAGCATTGTTTTAAAGAAACTGCTCAATCTGAAAGTTTATGCAACACCAGAAACTATAATAACAGCACAGATAATTGCGTTAATTTATCTTTGCACTGTGTAAAATGTACCATTGTTATCACTGAAACAAGAGAATCTATATCAACGATCAGCATCGCGCAGTGTTACTGCAAAATGTCACTCAACCTGTAAAATATGTAGCTGTAACAAACGGTTCGGATATGCAAAGAATACCCGTATATATAAATGACAGAGGTGTTAGAGTTACGGAAAATGTTCCGTTAAAAGTTATAAAAAGGAAAAGCACGCGTATCTCTCGCAACTATAATATTTCCCGCAAGAAATATGATCGATGCTGCTACGATCAACTACACGTGTAATGTGGTGTAATCGTGTATCCATTACATATTCGAAGCATACCAAACATTAGATTGTGAATTCGGATTAATCACTATCGCGTTTACAGAATCCAAATGCTTTACGATAGATTGATCGCTTATCTTATGTGTTGTAAGATCATTAAAGTGCAAACTATCCGTTTGCAACGGTATTACCTTCGTCGCAATTTCTTGCGGAAACGCTTTTATTTGAATTAAACCGAGACTAAAATAATCTATATTGATAAAAATGGACATCAGTCTATTGCGAAATTAAAATTGTTGCAAACTTACAATAAAATAATTCCAAAGCTTTAATCGAGAGGAAGATAGAAAATGATAAGATCTCTCGAGAAAGAGAGAGAGAGAGAGATCTAATATTAAAGCAGCTAATTCAATGAATTTTATTTTAAATGTTCAACAGAAATATCTTATCAATCTTTAAGCCCGATTGATTTCGGATTACGAGGAGGATGAAAAACACGACTCCGCCGTTCTTGCTCGCCGTACAACTTTTATTTCATTCATTATAACAATAACAGCTTTCTGTCCCGTGGTAATTCGCATAGAGAGAGAAAGTCTCGCCTATATGTATAATAATATTCTGCGATATTTCCACATTCCGTGGCGTCGAGTCGCTCATTTCAGACGAGTCGATTCGAATTACGAGACCGGCACGTCGCGGCGCGGTGTTTGAGTTCGGCGGGCGTATCGCGATTATCGCGACCATCGATACGGCACGATCGCGCGCGCCCGAATTCTCGAATCGGTCAACACCGGCCAGTCGATGGCGAACTTTTTCGCGGGATACGTCGCGTTTTGTAAAAGGCGGCCGGTGTCCCGCCGAATTCGCCCTCCGACCGTGCCGCTTCCTCATAATCGTACGCGATTATGTATGTACAGGAGCTAAACGTCGTGAATACGTGCCTATACAGTGACGCGTGCGGGTGTATACGTGGGTGTCGCGCGCGTAGATTATATCGTTATAAAAACTTATCGCTAGGAGCTCGGGAGTTCGCGCGCGTGTTGTGTGTATGTGTGACTCTGAAGTTGGTGAACTCACAAGGGAGCCGGATATAAATCGTCCCTCCAGCATCCGGGTGGAATCTCACGGGCGCCGAGTTCGAGAGGATGAGTCTAGAATTGTTAATTTCTGCGTTAGTTTTTAAATAGACTCTGCCGACTGCGAACGTGATTCTTTTTGGACCAGTAAAATATGTATATGTATATACATTGAAAAATTATCTATAATTTTTAAATATATATAATATACCCGGGTAGAACAGAAAGTCGTGATAATATTAAAGTGACCTCAAATGATGGCAAAATGTCAGACAAATAATTAAATTATGATTGAAAGGTGAATTTTATAATCATATTCTCGTTTTGACATCACTTTGACATTTAGGATTTCCTGTTTTACTTGGGTAATTATTTAAAATAATATTTCATGTGAAATATTATCATATATGATAATAGATTATAATATTGTTATATTTATTATAGTAATAAAACTGTATAAACAATATTATATATATAACGAATATGGATTTTATATATACATGTATATATATTTAAAACTGTATCCAAAATTACACCTTGATGCCGGGGGGATATACCCCAGTTGAAATATAAAAGATGCATAGACCCAAACAGCACAAGATCTCCAAAACATGTCCTATGGACATTTTTAGAACATAGAGACATTCTTAGAATGTTTTTGAGAAGTCTTTAGAAGATTTGTGCTGTCTGGGGAGACGACATCACGATGGCGTCATAATGCTATCATTATAATTCTATGTTCCACCTGGGACAGCAACGATACCGATTAACGAAACAACCTCGATATTAAGCTCGGCTCGAGCTAAATTTAACGCCAGACATTCATCGCTGTACGATCGTTTCCTCGCGCCCTTTGTGACACGCTCCAACGACACTCAGCGATCGATCGATACGACGATCCTTTTTAATTGACGGTCGTTGAATCGCGATAGAAATTTGGCACTCGTCCCTCGTGACCGCGCGACAACATTGCTCTAAACATTAAAACGCCATGCTACAATGGCCCGTGAAAAATCGTGTATATAACGCCTATATAGCAACGGGCGCTTCAGAAGCGTATGGTATCGTGCCTTACAATCTAATTTACATGGTAATCCTCGCGCTCGCTTTTTCTTCTTCGCCGAGCGAAGCTCGGACGAAATCACGCAGGCTCGATATTTTTTTCAGTGCAAGTCTCTTTTTAAGAACGTTCAACAAGAACGTTCCGTCCGATCTCGACGCATTTACGAACTGAGTCGCGTTCGTCCTCATTAAAATCGAGGAGTCGCCGTAAAATCTAAATGGTACTACCTCGCACAGACTTGGGCTCGCCTTGGTCGACGTATAAAAGTTCGCCTCGTGAAAATGATTGTACGGTAAAACGGGAGAGATACGTGACGGTGTATCCGAATTAGATTCTCAGTCGGGGAGGGGGAGGTTTTTTTGCAGTCTCTTTGTGCTTGTACAAATACACGTACGATTTGAAAACTTTCGAAAAAAGGACTCTCGGTCGAGCGAGGAGACGCGGTAAAAGGTTCTTCTAAAGCCCGCGGACGTAGATCGCCCGGAAGCGCATAGGGGGTTTGGCGCCCGCCGGACGCCGGGGTTAGTAAAAAAAATGACGATAAGTCGCGATAACGCGCGATTCAGCGATTAATTGGATGAGCTCGGTCCGACAAACACGTTGACGATCATTTTCAGTCGCGCAGAAAAGCGTTCAGCGCTCATACGCTTCTTCGCGTGCACTTGCACGTTACGAGCTCTTATCAAGTTAACAAATAGTGACAGCTACGTCTTATCATATTATTTAGTCGATGATTATGTACAATGCAATCAGTGCGCGAATAAAAAGCACTTTCTCAACATGCCGCGTGAACTTGGGCGCGCATTTCTCAGTCGCCGGGGAAGAGAGTTCCTCCCGTCTTTCGTTTCCTCGTTCTTCTTTCTTGTTCTTCGTGTTGGCAGTAGTTTTGTGCTTCTGTTTGTGCTTCTGGGATGCTTAGGAGTAGTAATTCTCTCGTTGCTGATAAAGTGGTAAAGAACCCACGGGCGAGAGATCGTCATCGTCTAAGCTCGACTCAGTTTTCAGAGGAAGCGTCGCTAGAGCTTTCACTACCAATAAAGCAATTATAAGTTAGAATTTAATATAATAATAGTATAATGTATAAAGTAATAATATATAATAATAGATATAATATAATATTATACGTTTATTGAAAATAAATTCCTTATCTTTAATATTTTATTACTTTAATATTTTTATACTTCTTATCATTTATATCTCAACTATCTCTATGAATTATTTGTCGTTTACGATAATTATTCTATTTCAATAAACGTACGTTGACAGAAGGACAATTGCGGTTGTATCTGCTTAGCTTGATTGGAGGGAAGAAAAATAGCAGAAAGACGAAAAAAAAACATGAAAAACAAACCTGAAAATGAAATTGTTGCGTGCGTGTCCTATATGATGGAGTAAGCATGTCGATCAGTGTGCCTGGTTACCTACACACAAGCACAAAACAATCCAAACAACAATACAAATTGCCTAAAACGACACTATATTCGCGTGAATAAAAGCCGTTAATAAAATCATAAAAATAGCACGTAACTGACAATGAGATAATGCATGCGTTTCAATATCCATTGCAAGTACTAAAAATCTATAATTTATGTGACGTAAACTATAGATATTTAGTATTGGCAGTGAATATCGAAACGCAGCCTAAAAGTGATAGAGAAACAAAAGTTATCCAATAATATCGAAACGAGAATAAAAAAATACGTTTTCTGTTTTTTGAAAGCTAAACGAAAACGAGCATGCCATAGCTGTTATGTATAAACGATTACAAATCATGCAAAGTATTTGAAATGTTGTCGACACGTACCCGCTACCATCTTACTTTTCTCCATCACTTGCTTCGCCAATATCTGATTAAGCTGAAGAATGTGTTCCCTCTGCCGCTTCTCTTCCACTACCTTGCGTTTCAAGGTATCTGACTTTTCTACGTTAGAATCATTGTCTGAAATCACATTTGCATATTTATAAAAATATTTCTATAATGATAATCACAAAAAGCGTTAGGGAAAGATGAAAATATATCGCGTACCACCTCCTTCCGGCGCAGTCACGGTTGTTTCCGAGAGCATTTTCCTGATCGCTTCTGCCTTCTTTAAGCGCTGCTCTTGTTCTTCCGCTGTTAGTTCCGGTGTCTGAAAAATTAATAACAAATAAAATATAGAGCTTAATTTAATTCATATATGTCGCAGAAGAATTATATAAATAATATAATTAAATTACTACTTTGCAATATAAATTCTCAATAATGTAATCTTTTCGATTTTTAATTGTTACGTTAAAAGTATTGATTAAATCAATTTTTAAAAAATTAAAAGAAATTAACGAGTATAAGTTACAAGTACCTGCTCAGGAATATATCGCTCGGGAATGACAATCTTATTAGGCGTGCCTAACAGCTGGTCTATAGTACTTTCGTTATATTTCAATTCCTTATGACTCAATGTCGATCGCACCACATCAGGAGCATTTATCCTGGGTCTGAGGGCCCTCTCCATGTCTAGATCATCCCTGGCTCTACCCATACCCTAGAAATGATCAGAGACATTCGTAACGTATGAGCGCAAAATGAGTTTTCGAAAAAAAACTGCCACGATAGCATGGCAGAACAAAGTGATGAGTCGAAAACGAGTGACAGGAAGTAGACAGAGACACAGGTAGACGAAGGTAGATAGGGAAGTGAGAGAGAAAGAGAGAACAGAAATTGAATGAAACAAAAAAATACCATCTTCGAGAAAGTATCCTCTAGATCGAGCACCGGTTTGCTACTAGACACAGTGTAATGCCGTCTTTTTTCACGAGGGATTTGCCTTCGCCTCGGTCCCTCCACTCTCTTTTCCGTCATCTCTTTGATAATCTGTTTGGCAGCCTCGCTCTTGAACACCGGCGACAATTGCGGCGACTCGGACTGGTTTGCGTTCGCCGTTATCGCGGCGGTCGGTCTCTCGTGAATGCCGATGTTAGTCGGCAATGTTAATTCGGGGCTCATGGCACCCGCGAGAGTGCCGATTTTCTCGTATTGCTTGTACGGTCCGAGCGAGTAGTTGTGATAGTGAGGCTGCGCGGCGACCGTTGCCGCTTGCGGCGGATAATTCTGGCTCAGGCACGGACTGTACGACGAGGCGGTAGAGTAGTTGGGCGAGCTCATCGGCACGTGAGAGCTGGACGTAGGGCTATCCGTGTACGGTGACAGAGTACTATCGGAGCTGCCGTCGTGACTTTCGAACTGCGATGGAGCGTCAAAAAAAAATTGTCAAATATCGGGATCGAACGGGATTAACAAAAATGGGCGGGCGAGGGCTGGATGCACGAGGTAGAAATCATCGATAATATTTGCAAAAATATATATACATACATACAAAATACATATAATATACATATGTGTATATGTGTGTGTATTATGGTTAATAGCGCGGATGCTCCTAGGATTGACTGGTTAAAGTTGCGGAATAACATTTTGATAAAAAAATAATACATCAAATCGAATAAACGTTAAAATGTCGAATTTTGAACGTCGCTTCTAAGTGATAGAGAAACAAAAGTTATTCAATAGCAATATCGAAAAAGAAAATTAAAAAATACGTTTTCTATTTTTTGAAAGCTAAACGAAAACGATATTACTCTGTACATTAGCTAGTCAATCTTAGGGGTGCCTGCGTTAAAAGCTTCGACTGTAACATATACAACGAACATGGGGAAAGTAAAGTTTTGGGTGACCTGAAACTGTCGCGGTGTCTCTTAGGCATTGAAAGTTACTTTGAAACTTACCCTGATCTTATGACGACGCGCCATCATGCTCTTCAGGGCGTGCATGCTGTCGCTTCGCGGCGGAGGCACCACGGGTCCATAATGTATCCCAGAATGCTGCTTTTGCCCGCCGAAACCACGTGGTAGAGACATGCTTCTTTGGAACTGAACGTCATCCAGTTCCGACAACTGAACCGTGCTCTGCGCGTGAACGATCGGCGATTCCTCCACCACCCTGCCAAGCTGAGCCTTCTAAATGTTAAAAGATCTGCATTAGCACAAGTCTAAAGAAATTAATATTTTTTTCTGATTTATTTCTTTCTGATTTAATTCCATTTTGTTGTTCTATTTATTTAATTTAATTTCATTCGAAAGACCGCGTTTAATCGAGGACAAAGCGATCTTACTTCGAATTTTTGGGAGCCTCCAAAGTCATCGTCGCACAGTCTCTTCGCGCCGCCTGGTGCTTGGAGACCGTTTGTCAGAGGAATCCCGATATTGCCGGTTCTGTCGCCGCGATCCCTTTGTCGTCTTTCTGATTCGCGTTTCACTATGCGCACCGTCTTAATCTCTTGCTTCTCGCGATTGTGCATTAATCCTGCGAAGGGAAGGGAGCGGAGAGAATGAAATTTCCGACGTATGTCAGGCTTAAATGTTTCCGCAGTGGAACGAGCGACTTACCGGCGAATTTGTTGTCCTCGTTTTGTCGACAATTATCATTCAGTAACAATGCTTCCTCGCTCAAAGGGGGTGGAGGCGGTGGGATATATTCCGGAGCAGGGTTTGGCGTGCCATTCAGCACGTTTCCGTTATGCTTGCTCGT
>VBVR01006156.1:0-10747 GCA_011638315.1 Tetramorium parvispinum
TATCTGTAATCAGCGCATCAAAATACATAATTACACATAGTTTCAAAAAGATCGGAGAATTGACCTATTCGGAACCTTATCCGTATCTTTACCTTTTCTTGCAATCGAGATTACATCAGCGTCAGGTCCAATAAATGTCATATCTGTCATATCCTCGCCATTATATTGTGCATCTTTTTTTCTCGTTTTTACTGGATCTTGTTTCATATGATGACAAGGATCCGTCCAATTAGAGTTAATCATATTCGCTTCGCCTCGATACGTCTGAAATTAAATTGCGGACAGTATTAATTAGTAAAATTAATAAACAATTCAATGCATACAATGCAGCATAATTAACAACCTTGATGGTGAATTCCCATGGTTTATAGCTTGCGTCATCTTTTGTGCAAAACTCCAGGAATGGCTCCCAATTCTGGCGAGCTTTATTGTAGCAGAACGCGTGAAGTTTCACATTGGACTCGAGATGAAAATTGTTACGCCAATCGTTAACAGTAGAGGTGATGACAGTCTCCATTCTCATTACTGGAAATCTTCCTATGGCGTACTCCATTTCCAGTAATAAACATATTAATACAGGTCTCAAATTGAACGTTACATGATCGTGGCGACGACGATACAATTCCGCTTCACCTAAACAATGCATGGAATAAAAATACAATTTTTTAAAATGGATTATAAACATTTGATAGATTTCAAACACAACTGCAGTATATGTGATTTACCTTCTTCAGTTTTCTTATACGGTATACTAGAAACTTTTCTTGGTGTCCAAAGATTATTATGCAAGTTTGCATTCTGATTGCTGGCATCGTCTGTTTTCGAATTAATACTGTTCAGGAAAGTCGATGCTTCATTTAATATCTGGAAGATAGATATTAATAATATATAACAATTAATTAAAAAATGTAATTTATGTATCTAACATTAATGATTTTTAATATTTAAAAAAATTAATTCAGTCCTTGTTTTTGTCCCTAAATCTCGTAATTAAAAATCATTTAATGTATCACTCTATATGTACATTTCAACTCTAATTTAAGTTGCTTAATACTTACGTCGATAAAAGTATGAATTACTTCCGCCGATAGATGTATATTAATACTATTTATAGCAACAGTGATTTCTTCATTTCCGCAAGACAATTTCTTTTTACAAATTTCTACATCACAGGGACGCAACAGCCAACACGGAAACTCGTAATTCCCCTGTCCTTTAGTTTTGGCATTGACATTGGTCAGAGTGCAGACTATCGAAGAGGACCGACTATGTCTGCTACTTTCAATAAACACTTCCGCCTGCATTCGTATCACGTGCGTGCTACTCTTCTCTAAGTCACCGAATAAAAAGATGTCTGGCTTTTGTATTCGAATTGATATAGAAGTACCTAAACATATTAGAATTATTTAATTTGTATTTTTTCGTTTAGGATTATACGAAGTGTTACATATAATATTAATACTGAATAAAAGGAAATGATTTTTATATACAACATGCATGCACATAGACAAACTACCTGGTTGCTCCTTAAAATATTGGGAGCGATTTAATTTGTCAATTTCTGCGTTTAAAGCATTCCGGTTCTTGATTGAAATCAAATAAATTTGAGAAATTAATTCGATTATTAATATTTAAGAGATATGTTTGAGAATGATATGGAGATGTATATAAGGGAAAGGGTGTTTTAACGTAGAATATTAAAAATATTCTTAATGAACTGATTATTTGAATAGATTTGTATTTACCATCTGATTATTATCATATCCGTGGTTGATAATTCCTTTCTCTATCTGTTCGCCGGGTAAGGAATCTAGAAAATAACGTCCCAGGTGCATCAAGAAAGGCACAGACAAATTAATTCGTATGTCTTGTATAAGAACGTCGAAACACTTCTCTTCTGCTTGAGTACGACTATATGTGACATCGACTATAGGAGACATCGACACGGAAATACAGGACTCTAAGTTCTTTTCTAAGGATATCGCCGGTGATTGTATTATCCTAAAACGGAAAACGGATTGTGATTCTCGATAGCAATAATATTCTATCAACTCTCAGCTATACACGATCAACGGACGCAATACCTCTTCTCAACGACCGAGACTTTGCGAGTGTCCTGCAACAAACAGCTTTGCAAAGACAATTTCATTTTCAAGCTCTTGTCGCTATAAAAATCCCAAGTGTTAATAGTTTCTCCGAAACTCAATTTGCATAAACCATGATTTAAATCGCGCACAGGAGAACTCAACACCTGCAATACAACGTAATAAAAATAATATAGAATTATTTAGATCGATATTCGAGTTGGTATTAATCTAGATGAATGTGTACCTCTTCTGTATCCATAAATAAATTTAATTGCAAACCCTCCAACGTAAGTTTTATGTTGACTTCGCACAATGTTGTTTCATTGTGCGTTAAGAAGTTTTCTAGTTTCTTTACCATAACATCGTCATCGTGATTGGCATTCTTTTGGGAATCTTGCGTAGAAATTCTATCTTCGGTCTCGACCTTCTTAAGCAACGGTATCTTAGAAATATTATCTTGCCACACTGAGATGAGGGATTTCAGGTCTCTCTGACTTAAGTTTATATTTACGACATCCATAGCTCCTTGCATATTGAATAAACCATAAGTTTGGAATTCAATAATGCTACGGTATTCCGTTTTTCTTTTGATATCAAATTGAATTTGTATAGGTTCAATAATAGGTTCCTAAAATTATCTATGTGTTATTACTTCAACTTTAACAATCTGCTATAAGCAACAAAATAAAATGAATATGATGTCCAATTTTACCTGGACTTCTAAATCTCGAGTCAGAGTCATAATTGCTCTAGACACGGTCATAGATTTCAATTTTACTAAAATGTTATCGATTATCAATTGATTGCTATCGCTAGCGGTCGCTTTAGTGGATTGGCCACTTTTCTTAAAAAAATTTTCAACCGATAATACACCTGAAAATAAAAAAATGTTTTAACGAAATATAAAGAACTCTCTCTCAATTTGTATTCTGTGTTTGCTTCAAATACAATTTTCTACCTGTATCAAAAACCAGGAGACTCGGGGCGTCCTTCTTTTGCGGCAGTAAAAAAGTAGGCCCTTGTATGTCGATAAAAATATGTAGTTTCGTCGCGCTCTTCTTAAATAGTTCAATCCCTCCAACGAATTTATTTTTCAAGTAATATAAGAAACGCGTATAATAAGTAGAAGTGAATGGTATTATGAAATTCTGTAAAGGCAGACTAAAATGAGTATCAATATCATAGGAAAAAAAACATCAAGCATACATGTACCGTACCCGTAAGTCGTAGAGAATTTTAGAAATAATAACACAATTTATTCGTCCAATGGAAAGCTTGAAAGTGCCATCCGACATCACGTCGTCCTGATTTGTATCAATATCCGAGCATTTATATAATCTTGGTGTGTGTCTCACGTATTTCAGGTCAAAAACCTTATCTTCGTCGGTCGTTAAAATCTTTAAATAAAATTTTAAAAATATATATATTGTATTTATATATTTCTGCAATAAAAGAAGACTATATGTATGTTATTAAAAATATTACTTTAGAATAAAGCGTATCATCAATCAAATCCTCAGCGAGTATATTCCTGAGATGTGCACGTAACACCATTCTCTCGTTCGCATTGTAGATACAATCATTTTCCAAGCCCAAAATTTTTATTTCCATTAAATCTATATCTTTATCGCAAAATCGCACAACTAACGAGCTAAGCCTGGTTGAATAATTCAATTTAATAGCGCCTGAAAAAATAATAAAATGTAAAACTGACGCTATCTTGCATTCAAAGTATTTTTTATATTTAAAGTATATATTTATACCTGGTGGAATCGGTGGATCAACGTTCTTCTGTTCCCATTTCATAATATTCATGCACGTCTTTTCAGCGTACTTGAATAACAGAGTACCGTGACACACGCTGAAATAAAAGAATTGGCGTTTCTCTGAAATATCTATCAAGACATTTTTTTATTTTATCGTATAAAGATTGTCCCACTTACGTTTGAAATTTATGCCAGTAGTCTTTTATTTTCAACAACGCGGATCTATGAAAGTTTACGTTAATATTCAGCAGATTCACAACTAGCGAGCGCTCGATATTTTTAAAGTGCGACTTGAAATCAGGGCAATTTGATTTAACCTGAAGAGAAAATTGGATAAAATTGGAGAAAATTAAATATTTACGAATTGAGGGGGGAGGTATTGCAAATCTTCATAAATTACCTTACGATACGACACAATGAGAACTTCGTAGGATTCGTCGGTGGATATCAATTCTAGATACGATCCGGTAACGCCAGCGTTTGTCTTATCGACCAGAAAAATTGATCCAATGCCAAACTGAACAGCAACACCGTATTCCATTACAGCCATTTCGTAATACAAAGTGTGCAATCTCAAATTTAAATAAGGCTGCTCTCGGCTGTCCGTCATATCTTCCAGATTTACGGAGAACTAAATTTCGGATTCAATATCAATAACACGTCTCTTCAAAAGATCAAATATAGATGTCTAATGAAACTGTACTTGCCTCTCCTATAGCAAATCGAAGTAACAAATTAATGTGATTACACGGGGATATATTATCATCAAACCCGGATAAATTAATTGTTTTAGATAACAATTCCAAGTCCTCTTCACTAACTTCCGAAGAGACGACACTCCTATTAAAAAATGAAAATTATTTTATCGAAATATAATTTTAATATATAAAGTATTTATTTATATATATATATATATATATAAATTATTACCTATCAAGTTTTGGTACTTATTAGTTACAACTTCCTTAATGACAGATTTAAAACCATTATGCGTCATTATGACAGATGGCACGTATATACTGGATTGTACTTTCATCAATTCTTTCGTTGAGATAAAAACAATACTCGATTTTCGTCCAGAAATCGAACTCTTTAAAGTAGTTTTATATTTTTCAATATTGTTCTCGTATAATACTAGCAATTTATTCAGAAAATATGCCAGCAATCGCAGTTTACTTTCCGACAGATTAAATTTCATGTTTGAAATATGTACATTGAGTTTTGTCCTGTGAAATATTGTATGTTGAAATTGCATAAACAGAGGATTGCAACTGTGCATATTACCGTGGTAGTTGACGATATTCGGGTCTGGTACTGTATGAAAGAGTCACATTTGCTTGCAGCTTAGGCAACAAATGATACTCCGAATCACTCCGTTTTCTCGCCGAGCGCCAATCGTCGCCTGAATGACAAAATAAAATTTGTGCGCCAGAGAATACCATATTGAGTCTGTCGTAGAGCAATTCTTCTAGTTCCATGAGAGTGGCATCTTCCAATTGCAAATTCGTTGCTTGAAGCTCGTTGGTTAGCGTTATATTATCGAGATCCAGAACAAGTATATGCCCACCTCTACAAAAAATAGAAATATATGTAAAATTTGTGTGCACTTTTTTTTATTCTATAATATGTAGTAAACATACTTTTGGATTGATCCGTGTTCGGGAAATATAATATAAGGACTTTTGATATCTATTTTGAAGCTGATTCTCAATGTCTGCGAGATGATATCATCCACAAAACTCAAATATCTTCTCTTGACGCAATCCAATAATCTGTATACTCCGCGAATCGTATCGTGGAGGTAATTGGTGTTAAATTTGAAAAAATTTATAATTTCCACTATGGCAAACTAAAAAGCAATCTATGAGTTTACAGAAATTATAGACAAAATATTATTTAAAGCAATATGTAAAAGTATTATTACATGATGATAAGTCACTTCGATAGCTTCCAGCTTTATGGCCACTTCAAAAATAGGTTCCATATTCAATCCATTTTTCTCAAAATCTATCGCCAAAAAATATGTAGACACATTTCCTGTCACATATATAGCAATTAATTAACATTAAGTTCTAAATAAATGGATTACAGAAATAAATGGATGCATTACCTGTTAACACATTATCCACTGTAATCAGAGGAACCAAATCGCCATCAGTTGATATAGCTTCAATTACAAAACTTTCAGCACGAACAGATATCTTGAAAGCTAATAACGTAGGCCGTGCCTCAATACTTGTCAGAAATTGTGTGATGGTTACGATCAGCATTTCTTTGCCTTTGCTTAGGAGGCTCAGACAGCAATTTGCCAGAGTAAAATTTAACTTGTAATCTGCAAACAAATAAATAGATTTTCTAGATGAACAATTTTCCTCAAGTATTTCTTGTAATAATTTTCTGTTATTTGATATTATGTAAAAAGAAGGAATAATACAAATGTGCTCACCGATTTGTTTCAGCGTCTTTACTGACTTTATCTTTGAACCAGACGAATTTTCTGTTACATCGGGCAATGAATTTTGATTTTCACCCTTGTTGCATTGATTTGCTGTATTTTGTGCTTGATCGTTATCCGGTAACATGGTTTTTGCATTGACATCTTTCGATGGACTCGTTGTTGTAATTTGGCACTCTCGTTCAATATCCTTGTTTCTCAATTCCTGTCTAGCGTGCTCTCTCGCAATCACTATATTCAATATTGTTAAGCTGTCTTCGTGTTTTTGCATATCCAGCTTCAACTCTGTATCATTTGGTCGTTGCAAGCTTTGGATACACGCCTCTTTGTATTTTCTATAATTACTTCTGTGTTTGGCTATATGCGACCAAGTATACGGCTTAATGTAGTGATTTAAAACAAAATTATACGCGTATTTCCACCAAGACGCCGGTTCCTCGTACACGCTTTTCTCAGGACGATATTTAGCATGTGGCCTGTAGACATTGTTAGTTTTTGATCACTAATTTTATTAATTTAAAAATGTGCATGTCATTATAATAAATGAAAGAATGTTAGACATATTCACCTGTTAACAGTCGCACGTAGCAAAGAATCATAAATATGACAGAACGTAGCGTATTGTGCTTCGGATAATTGCATTGCTACATCCTGGAGCACAATGTCCACTAACATACGTGAAGCTTGCGTATCTGTACCCTTGTGTATGATGACTTTAATCTTGGCCGTGAAAGGCTTCAACACTTGTGACAAAGAAATTTTATTAAAATTAAACACTTGAAATAATATCTCTCAAACACAATATTGGTATAATCATTTCATAAATACAAAACACATACAAAACTGAAACTCCTTGTTCTTCATCCCGAACGTCTGCAGGGCTCTATGCATCGTGATTTTCCATGCGAGCAAATTGGACATGTCCCAATTACCCTGAACATTTATACAGGATTCAGTGTCGTGATCCATGTAAACACTGAGCGACTCCGCGCGTATAAGCTGGTACACCGTTTGCGAGTTTGTAGCACAGACCCCGGGCTTCCATTTGCTGGAATTTATCATTATCAGTAATCGAACACACACAATCGGAGGAAACGTGACAATATGCATTATCGAATTACTTGTTGGTAGTCGTTATGGATATACTTTGTATACATATACCACAGGCACAGAGGAAGTTGCGCAATATTTTCTCTTCATATCTAATATGTACATTATTTATAGTAATCTGAAAGTTCTTCGTAACTGATGCTAGTAGACCATCGAATAGTTGAGGAGGTAGAGCTACAAGAGAAAGTCATAAATTAATTTAGCTATTTACCATATTACCAATTCCAATACAATTTTGATAATTCTCTTTCACTTAATATGAACTTAATATATTAAATTAAAAGACATTAATTAAATGCTAAATTTTCCAACAAAATATTTTATGAATAAAAAATCTCTACATAAAAATACTTAATCACCAGCTCTAAATATTTCATCTTCCTTAAGATCCTCAAGTATCTTCTTTTTTTCTGCTCTTATCAAACGTTTCTGTATCTCCGGGTCGTATGGGCCGGATAGTGCAGGTACTGCTACTGCGTATACATCCTTAAAAAGATGAAGCATTCATGTCACTACTTCAATACATTTTAATATATTTTACTATTGCGACATCAAGTCAAGTATAAACGATTCCATACCTCGATGCATATCACAATGGGTTGCGAGAAGAGTCCAGACCATGGTATTTTCAAAATAATTTTTCCTATCAAGCCGATCTCTACTCTAATAGGTAATCCCAATTGATACTGCAAAGACAAACACGTTGGCGACGTACATACTCGATTTTAAATTCCTTCAATTAACTCTCTCAATTAGAATTAAATAAAATAAAAAATCGTACCAGAGCCTCCGGCTTCAGTTTCAGGTCAGTGAGGCACGTATCCCCGGAGAATATACCGACGTTGAATTGCTCCGTGTCCAGGTCCTCCACGTACCTGCCCAGCAGGCGGTTCAAAAATGCCGCTATAGCCCCCTCGAACATTGTCGTCATCCGCCCCGGAGGACCGTGAGCACCGGTGCCGCTTTCTATCCGTCCCGCGAGCCAGACGGCGGGATCATATGGAACCGACCTGGGCCCCGGTCGTCGTCATAACCTCCCCGGGATTGTTGCAATTCGCAAAATAATTCAGTCATGCGCGACACCGCCGCAATCCTTATTGATCTCGGGCCTCGGTCTCGCCGCTCTGCGTCGCAACACCCACTTACACCCGCGCACTCGACGTCTCGGCGCTCGCTCTGCATCTTCTGCACTTGAAGGCGGTGAAGAGGCGATTGATAAGTTAATTGCGCCGATTAAATTAATCAGATTTTGGTCGATCGTTCTTAGAATTTGATAGAAAAAAGGCGAGGAGAGGCAAAGATATACATATTGAAAACATTCAGCATCGCGTCGCTGTTACACGTTATTACATGATTAAAAAAAGAAAATAGATCATGTAAATTTAAAGGGACCAGTCGCACTTTCTTTCTCCACTCTATCTGCACTCGAAATGAAAATTTTATATTGAAGCGGTAATTACGAAAGGATTACAACTTGTATAATATAAGTATATTGAAGCACAATTATTTCTTCTGTGACTGATTAGTGCATTTAATATTTTAATATTATTTTCAATATATATATGTACATATAGATTTCTATAAAAAAAAACGCATAGACAAATAAAAATGATTTTAACGTTGGCTAAATACATAAATTTCTTCGT
Source organism: Tetramorium parvispinum (assembly GCA_011638315.1). Classification (NCBI taxonomy): domain Eukaryota; kingdom Metazoa; phylum Arthropoda; class Insecta; order Hymenoptera; family Formicidae; genus Tetramorium; species Tetramorium parvispinum. Next base: position 9,065 of record VBVR01006156.1, read on the forward strand.
TAAGGGAATAGGAAATTTTAATTCGGCGAAACTTGCAAAGGTTTGAAAAGTCTTACAAATGTATAAAATAATAAACGATATATGTATATATACAGTATGAGCATTTATTATCATGTATTGTACAAGATCAGTAAGGCTTCAACTAAATATTTACAATAACGGCCACGCGTCAACTTATTGGCAATTATTAGAGATGGGCATTTCTTTGAAAATTTTCCAGTATTTTGATGATGTAAAGATTCATATTGAGAGACATGTTCGAAACTAGTTCGAATATATATCTTAAAGTTTTATACATCCAAAAAATTAATTAGTTAATCTCAATTGTGACACAGCAGCGTGTACTCAATATAACGCTATATTATCATTGATTTTCAAAGTCTATTCAAAATGTTTACGCTCAAATTTCATTCTTGAGATTTCTAAACATTTAAAAATATTAGAGGTTTACAATTATTTTTATAATTTCCAATAATAGTAAGCATTAAAAATTTTCATCGCATCTTGGAATTGATTCAACGTATCTCGTGCCCATCGTTAGCCAACAATGTTAACAAAATATGGCGTACAATGTATCAACTCTGCAGAGTATGCTCACACGCACATTATCATTCGAAATTACTGAACACCTAATCGGTAATAAAATGCAAAAAAAAGATGAGAAACAATTGGATGAAGCGCGCTTTGTGTACATTGTCGTCGAAAACCGCGATCTTTTATTTTCTATATACTCTTTTATTTAATCTTATAGAAATAAGACGTGCAATAAATTCTGATGTAACATTCGTTAACTATACACAAACACAAGATCAATTTTTACAATGCGTATTAATTTATAATCATTTGCGAGGTACTGTAACCTCTATCAATTTCGGATCGGTTTCTACAATAGAAAAAGACGTATAAACAAGTTACGGATATAACTTCGATCGCTAGATAAAGATTCGATTTACGTAGCAAGACGATGATGCTTGGTCTCGCCTGTGTTCGGATCTACGATGACCTTTTCCTTGGCAGCCTTCATCGTCGAGGAAGAGGTGCCTAGAGAAAGAGAGTTAATCGACTCAGTGAGCGGCAGGAATCTACCGTCGGTGCATTCCTTGAACAACAGCTCCTTCAACCGCTGACCACTCTTGTTGTCCTTGCTGTTCGCGGATATCTTCTCCATCGTCAGCGTCAGCAACTCGACGATGAGGTAGGACTCGGGCTTATACAGTCTCGTGAAGTGCAGCTTGATGTGCTCACCGATATTCTCATCTTTCCGCGGAATGTAGTCGCAGTGCGGGCACGGCGGCGTCATGCGCTCGATACCGTGGCGACGCTTGTGCGCGTCCATAACATCCTTGTCGGTGGTGGAGAACGGGCAGCTCTGGCAGCGGATCGTCTCTGCGTCGGCCTCGCCCGTCGACGAAATAATGCCCTTCTTCTGCATCAGCATTAAGCTCTGCCTGTCCTGGTTGGAGGGTTGCAGCGCGGCATTGTTATTAACGTTGGACGCATTGTTGGAGGATAATACCGCAAGCATGTTACCAGCAGCGGACGATCGCGAGGACTTGCGCGACGACGTCGATGCGACTATGTCGGTGATGCTGTCGCTATCGATCGAGATCCGATCGTCCTCGAATTGTCTGCGGGATGCTTGCGCCTCTGCGTTCGCCTGATGCTTCTTCAGGTGCTGTATGT
>VBVR01006157.1:0-10743 GCA_011638315.1 Tetramorium parvispinum
ATCATGAAGATGAACGCAAGGAGCTGAGGACGCGAAGTGAAAGACAGACAGACCGAGATGAAAGAAAAAGCAGGATGAGAAAAAAGAGAGAGAGAGAGAGAGATTGCCCTAATAGATTATTAATTTACACGTCGGTTCTCGCATGAAAGGATGATGATAGAGAGAAAGAAAACGTGAGAGAAAGAGAAAGGTGCCATCTTTGCACGCCGAACGAGGTGGGGCTCCATGCGCCGGCACCACACCTGTCCCAAACCCGTCTCGCTTGATTATCTTGCATTATGCAAAATATGTTTTTTATCACGCGCGCATCCCCGTAATAAACGGTTGTCCGTGCGACGGTTGACATAATGCGCCAGCTATTACCGGCCCGGGGAATTGAGCCTTTTCGCTTGACAAGCGCGAGCGGTGCACACAAGCAGTACGAGAGCCGGGGTGATACGCCCGGTGCGCATAGCACCCGTAAGCGGGATATCGACACGCTGATATCCCGCTTCTCGGGTTTCGGGCCCCGGGTGGAGATGTAATTCACTCTCTCGCGCCGCGCCACGCCGCGCCACGCCGCGCCATGCCACGCTGCACCGCGCCGTGCCGCTTCCCGTGCATTTAACGAACTCCTTGATTATTTTCGCTGACGCGGCCGATACACTCCGAGAGAAAAATGTATTCTGACCGACCGTAAATTCGTGCCGATTCGATATTTACGCTCATTTCGATCGGTTTCCATATTACCATTCTGATCCGTTTGGCGGTCCTTATTGTTAGTATAACTCTTCCTTCATACTTTACAGAATCATTCTTTGTAAATAGAACAAAATTAATTTCTAAAAAATAATTTAAAAATAACATTTGTAGAAAATAAATAAGAAATGTATCATATTATTTTATTAATTTGTAAATACGTAATAAGATAATAAAATATTTATGAAATGATTTATGCGAGTTAATGCTTTATGTAGTCTATAAAAATATTATTGTGTGTAATAGAAATTTTTTTATTTATTAAATTTATTTATTCAATTCATACAATTATATACTCTTTTCTAATTGGAAAAAATTATATAATAATTTTGATAAAGTGTGATAGTTCATATTTTAAGTCAAATATTTTTGCGTCTTTATCAATTTTAAATATTATCGTAAACTATTTTGTTTCGTATTATTCAGGAATTATATCATAAAATAAAAGAAATAAAATGACTATATTTTCAACCTTATTCATGTTTTCTGCAGTCATCAATATATTCATGAATTTCGTAAGTGACGAATATATCGAACGATCGTCGGTCACACATTAATTAGCAAATTAAATTGTGGAAACGAAAGATTTCAATGCTGTCAACACATAATCTTTTTTTCTCTCTTAATTTCCTTTCTATCTATTCGCGTATCTTACACGCCCACCTTGTTGTATGTTAAATTTATCTTATTGTTAATCCGTGGTTGAATAAGTGAGAGTGTGTGAAAGAGAGAGAAAAAAGAACTTTTTTTCGGAACAGATGATGAATTTACACGATGCGCCAAGCATTTTGTATTTTGCAAGAAGGGATAATGGCGTTTTTTTTAATCTGTATAAATCTAGCTTTCTTTGTGATCAAAGACATCAAAAAAACAACAACTTCGTTTCCATAGATTGATAGTTCGCCGAAGAAATGGAAGAATCGCTTTGTGATGACAAAAAAGCTAAAAATATCTATCGAATAGAATATGTCAAATATTTTCCCTAAAATAAAAATATATTTTTTAAACCTTTAATAAATTAATTAAAAACTATTATTAACCAATACAGTTTAACAATTATAAAATATTACACACACAATAATATAACACATATTTAAAATATTTTTTTCTACAATGTTGAATATCACGTTGGAGTGATTAACCTGCATAGATTTTCCAAAATCTCATACTTGTCAAATAAAAAATATGTATATAATCAAATAAGTATAAACATAGCATCTAGTACTTAATTATTCATTTACTCATAATTTATGTATACATTTTACTTCACGAGAAATTTTTTTCCAATCTTCTTTGTTATTTCATATAGCAAGGAATATTTATTGGAACAGATGATGATATGCCATTGTTTTTTCTAACGACAAGTAAATAGGAGAAATGCGCATCTAGCAGAGCAGAGCACCTCGAGATGGACATGCTCGCCGTAAAGTACGGACGAGCTCGCGAGTCGCGAGGTAAGTTGAGGCGAATGGATATATGCAGCAATATATGTGTACGAACCGGCGCGATCGCGCGGCCAGAGGCGATTAAAGAAAGCGACACACCGCATATGTCACAGCGTTCACACGCCCCGGCACCGACACCCACCGCGCCTAAGCGGTGATAGTAAGTCGCTCTCCTCCGCGGCTACACGCGGCCATAATCTCGCGGTTCTCTCGGCCCGACACGGACGGTAGACAGGAATGGTCGACCGGTCGATCTCTGCCTCGTTTCCCGCTCTCGCCCTACCCCTGCGCTTTACTTGGCCCGCTCGTGACTGCACCGGACTGCACGGATGCAGGTAGCTCTCTCTTTCTCTCTTTCTTTCTCTCATCCCTCTATCTTCTGGATGACCTCGCGCAATGCGACCGGCAAGTGCACGTCCGCCCTTCGGGAGCTCGCTGCTCCTCGATCCTCGGGCATGTACGAGAATCGCTCGACAGGTTCTGCGATCGCGATGAACGACGCGGAGAATTGCACGGGGTGTCTTGGGAATTCTGAGCTAAATTTTAATGAAAAGACTTGTATTAAACGAGTTCAATGTAATTTATTTCTGCTAAGCGAATTCATATCCCATCTATTTAATTTTAACTAATCATTAGGCTTCTTATCCATTTTATCGAATTTCCCTCTCTACGGTAAAACATTCTAATGTTTTTATCTTCGTTTCGAAGAGTTTCATTGCAGACAACCGGTAACAATGTGCCGAGATAATCTTAGTGAGATTAATGCGCGCGTCCAGAGATAATCAAGTCTCTTCGTTCCCGCCGTTTCTGAACTCGTGACTGCACCGCTCCATAGAAGCAGGTAGCTCTCTCACATAACATCTTTTCGCGTGTTATGTAAGGCGATTTGCTGATAATCAACAAACTTTTATCCCCGACCGTTTTGTTTAGTTTTACAAATTTCCACTGCATGATAAGCCATCTCTTATTTTCTTTCCTTCACAAGGAAGTCCATAAATAACGTTCGGAAGTAATTCTAAGGGAATTAACGACCGGCAAGGATCGTTCTCCGAGTATCTGAGATCGTGACTGCACCGATGATAGATGTAGGTAGCTCTCTCGTGAGTGACCTCGTACAATGACAGGTGCACGCTCACCTTAGAGAGTTACCTTCGTTCCGAAGAAGTTTCGTTTGATTTGATTGCGACTTTATAGCGATCCGAGACTCGATAATCGCGCTGACAGTCTAGATGATGATTTGTCGATCATGCAAAACGTGAGTTTCATCAAAACCATCATTACTGTTCGACGGTTATGGCTTTTTTCGCACTTTTATCGATTTCCAACTCGCAGATCTCGATGCTTCGTTTCTCTCCTCGAGCAGCTCAGCTGCGGACAGCTGGGTAACCACCTAAACAATGTTCGGAGATAATCCCGCCGGTCGTTTCGCCGTATACGGCGGTTGCTAGAACGCAATTTGCAACTATATGCACAGTGCGTTCCCCGCGTAGCCACGTAGTAAAGTACAAGTAGAACTATACGAAGCAAAGATGAGAAACCATCCAATATCCGATCAGAGTGAAGGGCGAGGAGAAGGCCGCGGGGGAGGGAAGACAGCAGGAAGGCTGCTGCGGGTCATTGAAAGCATGGCAAAAGGACCAACATTGTCCAGTATGTTCCGGTAGATGCATCGCGGGAAAAAAGAAAGAGAGAAAGAGAGGAACGATAAAGAAGGAGAAAGAGATGAACCATGCATCGGTCGTTGAAGATGTCGAAGAAAGACGGCCAGAGGGGGAGGAAAAGAGAAAGAGAGAAAGAGAAGGATCGTGAAACGCGCACACAGACATAGCAACCGTAAAATAAACAACCTGGTAATAAACCAGCAGCGATGTCCAGCATTGTAAATTACCCCGGCGGAGGCCTAACGCGGAGCCGCGTTTTATGGACCGCCCCGCACAATTCCCGGATCTGCGATGATGGCTCAATATCCTGCCGGTACTTTGCGCTCGAGAACATATATATATATATATATATACTATATCTGATACATACATAAATAATAATAATCTATATTTGTGCCTTGTATTCACATGACTAATACGATTAGCAGACTGAATATATATGAGATTGTCTCGTGTATATGTTCAGGAGAAGCGTCTTTTTCTACTTGCACAGAGCTCATCGTAAATGTTCTACTTATTGATTTGCCATTAATATACGATCTCTTCTCTAATCCAAAAATTCATATATCTTTATAAAATCTATTTTTCACAGCTGATGATAAAAGTCAATGTAATATAAATATAACAGATAATATTAAATATAATCTAAATATTGAATATTGTTTTTTTTTCTCCATATATCAAGATTTCACTTAAAAAATTTGAAATATTATATTTATCTTTTAATTTTCTTATATCAATATTTAATTTGTACTTAATTTCTACAAACAGCTGCAGCTCTATAATGAATTCGACAATCACAATACTGATAAACATCACAGATGGTTGTTTCTTGAATAAGTACGAATCGCAATCGTTGGTGAATTTTGCAGTACAGTGAAACCGGCGATGCACCCGTTTCCTACGGTCGTCGCCGTCGTCTTCGTCGTCCTCGTTGTCGTTGGCGAGTACGTACCACGTACGCGGCATGGTACGTGCGCACACGTGTGTATGAGTCGCCTCTCACGTGCATCGGGGCGACACGCACCGTTGATAATATCTTTAATTACCGGCACCTCGCTGAGGAGGGGCCCGGCCAACGTCTCGGCCAATGACAGCGTGCAAGCCGTACAGTCTGCGCGAGGCTGCCCTTCGATAAAGCTGCACTGCGAGGTTCTCGGAAACTTAATAATGGCAATTACAATTCGGCCATTCGAGTTCACCGCTTTACACAGGCTGACTCTTAATTGCGTGCAATAGCAGAGTTGCCGCAAGTCTAAAGAACTTTAAAAATCACAAGGAAGTCAAATGATATTTCAAACAACCGGAAAGCACTCAGGAAAAAGTGCGAAAAATCTCAATTTGCCATTGCGCTGGATATAGACAAAGCAAATAATGTTTCATTATTATAATATCTGATTATTAATTATATTAATTAGTATTAATTGCATTTATTAATTAATATTCATCAACTTCGTCGATGATATGACAGTCACTGTTGAAATAATTATAAAAAGGTATGTTCATAATATACAATAAATCTACTCTCTTTTATGCATGTAGTTACAAAATATTTTTTATTTTTTTAGATACTGTATATTATACTTTATTAAAACCACTACTTATTAGAATATTTATTGTTAGTTATAATTAAACTTGTATAGTTTATCGTTAACGTGTATCTTTTTGTATAATTAAAGTTTGTTTTCTTCAGCCTCTTTATTATTTTGTTTAAAATTCAAGAAATCCGCGATACACTTAAAAAATTAAAAAACTAATATATACGTTATATTTTACATTCGATAGAAGCCTTACGTCTTATATGTAAACTATACTTAAAATGCTCTAAATACGAGCAGAGATTTAAATATGGATCTTGTGGAGAATAATATGATAATCATTTTGTGCATTATGTCAATTTGCTGCATCATTAACATCATGGTATAGTTTAGTTAGTGTAATTGATATCATAGCAATAATTGATTGAGATCGCGATGTTTAAGTGTTAATGCGGATTTATGAGATCGATTAAATTAACGCGTAATCCGCGGAGATCCGATACTTTTACGTGATTTACGTATGTATCGGGACTATGCACACATGCTCGTTATGCGCGGCCGGACGAAGGTGGGTGTTTACGCTCGAGCCGTGTGAAATCGGCCATTGTTAAACATGCCATTAAATTAATAGCACGAAATTATTACTGAAATTAATACCGCACGGAAAGTCAATTACGGTTAACCGAATCTGATTTAAAATATGCAACGGCGCGATTTAAAATTCATGAAGTGGTATATTAAACACCCGTGGTATTCAAAATTGTATACAAATATATGTTACATCTAATACGCAATTTAATGCACCTGAAAAACGTACATTAAACTGGATCAAATTCGCCCTGAAATCTAATTAAAATTTCGAAAACATGGCTCGCCTCAACGATCCCATTTAAAAAATTCATTTATTATTACGTTGAAAGTATTACTCTCAATCATGCGATTTTCAATTGTAAACCCTTTGATGAAATTGAAGTTAATACTGCTTTGATAAAGATTTGAAGCGATCTTCTTGATTGAAAATGTAATATAAATTTTCATACTAACTATAATGAAATATTTGTCATATTATTGTATTTTTTATTTTTTATACGGATACTATTTCCCATTTGCGAAAGCAACAAGCTTTTTCTTCACGACAATCTCTTATCAAATGATCATTAGCAGGACAAATATCAATCGTCTGAGGAGGCTCGTACAGTTGCGTTGTCCGGAAACGACGGCGCTCTCGCAGTCAGCAGCGATTCGCGGACCGTTACCGATGTTAAATGTGCGCTGCGGCATCCGAGGACGCGGACTAATGCTCGCGTCCTCCTCGTGTACGGCCGCGACTGCTACCGCGATGCAAATGCGGCAGATTCCGCGGGACCACCACATAATGAATCCACTTTGCGCCATGAACACCGGCCGGCGTGTTTCTCTAACGCTTTTTTTCTCTCAGTTGTTTCCATCGGCTGCATCTTGCTGTGCGCATTGCTCTCTCGAGTGCCGCCGTCCCTCACCGTTTTTATTATTCCCGTCCGCATCCACACGCTGTCGCTCCCTTGCCGCCGCTGAGCGCGGCCAAGCGGCACTTAATGAAATGTCACAGGTGTCCTACCGATTGCCGAGTTAAATGTCGCCGGCTTCTCATACCCCGCCTCTTCCTTCAGCACCGCAGCCACGGGATTTCGACTTTGCGCGACGGAATGCGGCGGGGTTGCACCGCGGACGATAAAATTGCGTCGGCAGGCAGAGGAAGGGAAAACCGTTTTCTCGCGCGACAACGTTCCGCTTGAGAAGTTACGCAGCGCTCGATGAAAGAATGCCTATCTGCTACGATTTTAACGGCATACAAATGTATCGCGATATCTTTTCCAGTGTAAAACATTCTTTCGCTGTCCTGTACTCGCTCATTTCTATCATGGCAAGTCTCGGAATTAAAATCGTTTTCCAAGAATACATATTATTGTTAAACAGATAACGAACGCCATTATGTGTATATTTTATGGTGTTCAACTTCTCTCTCACTGTGTGGTACTCTCCTAAAAATACTTCGTCACCGTTGGCGGACTCGAAGACTCCGCGACTCTCACTCGAGAACAGCGCGCCTTATCAAACGGCGACAGACGTCGCGCGCGGTCATTAACGTCATTAATAATTCATCCGTTTTATCGCTCCGAGAAAGTAGGTGCTCGCTCGTATCCCGGCGGAAAGCATTGCGCAACGTTAGTCTCCTCGACGATACGGCAATACGGTAAGGATATTAGTGTCGGACCGCGGGAGGTAAAGAGCATCCATTCGCCGTGTCGAGTTTCTCTCCGATAGTCGACGAGAACTAAAAGCGTCGATCCAATTCGCGAGGCAGTCATCCCTCGCGATTTACGTGTTATCGACATGAAATTTTACAAAAAAAATTGTAATAGCAAATTACAAGATTTTTAAACAGCGATCTCTCATCGTTGTTCCTGTAAATACTTTACATCGCAGCATGCATGACGATGAATTATGGTGCGCGTATATGTATACTGATGGATCGAATCTGTTCGCGGATCTGTTCGATTGATTGGCTGAGAGCGCGAACTACCTGGCCTGTACCGGGTGCGGCGATGCGTTTTTTTCTTGTTCGCTCCCAGTTAGCGAAATGTTGGCTATTCGTCACCGATCATTACGCCGCGTATCATCGTATATGAATTTCTACATCCTTGTTAAAAACGATTATCGTGATCATCAAGAAACGCAAGATAGTTTGTGTCTAATTCTACGAAAATTCCTTTAAAATTTCAAAATTTGCTTTATTACTAAATTTAATTGCCATTTTAATTTCATAGCGATTAATTCAATTTCAGTAACTAGTGACGTAGAGTCATATGTATAATGTAGTCATGACCTCTAGTCACCAGTTTCAGGAGAGAAACAAAGTCGATCGGGATAAGCAGCGTTTTATGACCGTCACGATGAACTGTTAGCTCCTCCGCGGACGCGGACTTTGTTCCGCAGTTACGGACGTAGCCGCGGGCTGCGATCCACCCACGAGGAAACGTGGACCGAGACAACGCGCTCCGAGAGAAAGAAAGAAAGAGAGAAAGAAACAAGGAGGTCGACAGGCCGGCAGAAGGAGAAACGGAAGAGAGAGGCAGCAAGCCGGCAGGTGAGGTGTCACGAGGCGCGCGAGTAATATATCGTTGCTCGGCCCATCGTAGGTGGGTGTGCTCGCGCGTCCTGCACTTCTCTGTATATCCTCTCGTCGGGTCCGGGCCCGGGTATCTCGCTCGAGCCCCTGGCGCTACGAACAAGAGGGGTAATGCCGGTATAACGTGCCTGGTGACTCTTTTCTTCGGGGCAAATCCTCCCTCGCTCCCGCTCGCTCGCTCCCCTTTTTCTCGCTCTCCTCCCGGCTCTTCCTTGTTCTTCTTCATTCCGAGGAGAGAAGAGATTCGCGCTCTCCCTTCCTCCGCAAAGTATCGCCATTAGCAAATGCCAACGTGAAACGCGCACACCCGCGCTCACCTGCCTGCCACCACACCTCACGGATGTTTCACGCTTTCTCTGTCTTTCTCTCTCCTTCTCCTTCCCTCTTCATTTCTGCTCTCTTCTTTCTTCCTCTTCATTCTCTCCTTTGATTCCAACTTCTCCTATCCTCGCTTTTCCTGACGCGCTTTTGTCTTTCTCGTCTTTGCGCGTTCGTTCGTTTGCCGCTCTTCCTTGTCCTACTCCGAAACCTCTTCCTCCATTTCCTCCCACAACCGTTGCCATTCGCGATTATATCGACTGACACGTCACCCGCTCTTCCGCGTGCAATGTACGGTACACCTCGCGGCAAGTTAGCGTCGTCATTTTATTCAGCACCGCGCGAGAGCGTCAATGAGCGCCGTAGAATGCTGGTACCGCAAGTTGGGTGGGCGCTACAACGACGGAATTTCGCGGAGACGATATTAAAGGGAAGTAACGGACAATCGCGCTACGTCATACATTACAGCATGGACTAGCAATAATAGATGTCAACGATCATATTATTATCTTTGACCTCTTAAATCCTATTATTTCTAGAAACTTATTTTCGAATTTGATTCAAAAGCTTTCTTGGAAAGCACAATTTTCTTGAAAAAAAAAAATGAAATAGCTAGTAAATAATGAAACAGCTTTTCTATTTTTAACTGATAGTCTTATCCCTATTATTTAATCATTTTTAAATAATATAAATTTTAATAACCCACCAATTAACATATGGCTACATACACATATTCATTTCAATCGTACCTATTTTTATATTTGCAAATTGTTAATTAATGTAAAAAGTAATGAATAAAAAACTGCATATCAATATCGGCATTTTGAATTGTATTAGCTTTATTATCTGCACTTTTATTTTGAGTCAAACACGAGCTGTAGATTGTACTATTATGTATATTGTAGTTGAATTTCACAATGGTTTCGCCATTGGTTACGTTCGTGGTCTCAATCACAAATATATATATATATATTGCTTGAAAAAAATATATCAATCACCAGTTGGCGTACGTTTGACGCGGACGAGCACATAATAGGATTCATGATAGATCAGCGGCGTCAGTGCGAGCACGGACATGCCATTGGCGGTTTCTAATTTCACGTCGTGTAATTGGTGGGATCGACTAATTGGCGGCGTTTTGCGATTTATGCGGTGACACGGCTAGCAACATCTGCCCCTGCTGCAACGTATTCCGCAAATGCCCCGCGGGAATCTATTCTCCTATATGATTGTGGCCAATCATACATATTAATAGAGCTCGTGAGATATGCGGAGCCCCTCGGTCTCTAACGGAATTTTGCCGCTATCCACATGTGTCCGCGTGCGCGAGATAACTAATCGTTCGGTCAAGATTTTCGTCTTGAAAAAAAGAAAACAATTCAATACATGCCGAATTAGCAATTGGCATTATAGACAGTAAGGATTTTAAATGGTATCGAGATTAAATTCTTCTTGCGACTATTATCTCAATGTTTAGTGATATTTTAGTATCTTATTTCTTAACCTATTCAACTCTATTTAAAGTAGATATATCTATGCATTAAAAAATCAAATTTTTGTACAATACTATTATATACTATTATAAGCAACAATATGACGCACAACATTAGCATTAAAATACACTATACAATATTTAAAAAAAATTACATAGTTAAATTTATGTGCAAAGCACATAATTGTTATCCATTCAGCAAAAAATTTCTTTTCGCTATTTATTCAATTCAAAGATGAATTCTGAGAAAGAACCTAATTTAATATCCAGTAGTAATCGTCTACGTATATGTTTCTAATTAGAAGCAAATAAATAGTGATGTGACATTCAACAGAATGCAACGCGGGTTGCTTCTTTTATATATATATATCTGTCTCTTATA
>VBVR01006158.1:0-10743 GCA_011638315.1 Tetramorium parvispinum
CTACCAGTCTCAATAGTTAGAACAGGATCTGTTTGTAAATGGATAAAATGTAGAATGATGTGAGCGATTATTTAACATAATTATGAAAATAGACCGAAACATATAAGGCTGCACCGATTTTATTTTTACCACTCTAGAAATAAATTTCCAGAGCATTTAATTTAAATATCCGTGCACACGTCACACGCAGGATGTTTGAGCAAAACATGCCTAAGAAAACAATTAGAATTGCAATCTAGAAATACGTTTGCGATCCGCACGTGTTCGCTTTTATCGGTGCATCGAAACGGGTAGAATGAATCACAGTAGAGTAGGAGGTTTAGAGATAGATTTATATAAATAGTAAATCAAATGAGAGGATTTAATTCAATTGATGCTAAATCGATATTCACGGAAATTGAAAGAGGGCTCAATATTAATTGAGATTTTTACCTCTTTTTGCGGCACAGGAATTATGACGATGACAGGTATTCTCGCTTTTTTTCAAATGACAAATTTCTTTTGCTTAATCCGTGAGTGCTCGCCAAGTACATCGCTTTTTAAACAAGTGATATACATATAACAAACTCTCATATTTTGAAATATGACCTTTTATATGGCATTTTAATTAAATTAACAGAATAAATCTATTAGCATATTTTACTTCTTAATTTTAAATTCATAAGATGAATATGGTATTTTTTGGAATAACAATCTCAAAAATATTTTATTTTTACATCTATTTAATTTCTTATGTTTATCGATCAGAAAGTCTCTAAATTTATCAATTTCATTCGTTAGTGATAGCTGCAATTGTAAATTTAGTTCTTTGGATTCTGTAAAGTAGTGTATTATATTAAAAAGATGGAAAAGATTAAAATACAGATTATGTGATAGAAAAATTTTTCTACAACAAATTTGACATTTATAAAAATCTAAAGATGCGATATATTTTATTCTCCTTTAAATGCGAAATTTTCTTAAAATAAAGATTGAAAATAATAGTCAGTAATATTATTTATAAAACGTTACCTTGTATAATTTTTGTGTTATCCATGTTTAAATTAGACAATGCAGCATAAGGCCGGCTTCACACCTTAGCAGAAAGCAGAAAAGCAGAAGCAAATCAGAACTCTCACTCATAATAGGCAGTATGTATTGGTATATACTATTACATACTGCTTACTATGAGTGAGAGTTCTGATTGGGTTCTGCTTTTCTCTTTTCTGCTTTTCTGCTAAGGTATGAAGGCAGCCTAAAGCACGAATACTCACGAGTTAATAATTAAAGGTCGTATGATTTGTTTATCACCGGTACAAAGATAACTTCATCCTATATGCAGACATATCGCTTTCCATGATACGTATTAATGGTTTCACTCGTGCTATCAATGTTTAAATTCTTGTGTTTAATCTATCCTGTAGTGGCAAAGCTAAGTAAAAAAAAAAAAACAATATAAAGTATCTCCCAATATTTTTGTAAAAAATTTTAATTTTTATTTTACTAAAAGTATATAATTTTATAATGAAATAACATGAAAACTAACGTTACGAAGATTTGCAGAATTTTAATTTAAATTCCAGCAAAAATGTAGCTTTCAAGATTCACGTAAAAGAAAAATATTAGAAGTACTAACGCAATAACAAGAATATTATAAAAATACAAGCTTCGTTAGCGAGAAAACTAAATAATGCGGAATGTTTAAAAAATCCTGCCTTTGAATTTTACCTTTTAATTAAAATAATTTTTAGAGTTAGGAGAGACCGAGGATAGTAAGTCAACTTTTCAATTTTTTATTTTTATTTTTAAAGTGAAAACAGAGAGAGAGAGAGAGGGAGAGAGAAAGAGCAAGAATTTAAGGTCAATATATTTTACAGGAAATTAAAGGGATAAATAAAAAAATATATATACATATAAAAAACTTATTTAATTATCTATTGAATATATCAACAGATAATATAAAGTTTTTGATATCAGTCTATTACAGCAAGTCTTGCCCTATTCTTGCTACAAATTTGGTGTTATACCGTGCAAAGTTTCCTGTTTTTGTCACAAATTTGCTGTCATGCCATGAAAGGCAAGGTTTGCTTTGTTATTTGCGTGAATTTTGCATTTTGTCATACTAGAACAAAGTTTACCCTGTTCTTATAATGTATATTTACTATTGTAGCATACACAGCAAAGTTTTCCTTGTTCTTATAGCAAATTTGCTATTCTACCATGCAAAACAAAATTTGCTACTATTTACGTAAAGTTTGTCTTACACTATGAATAGTATCATTTGTGCTTTCTGTGTGTAAAATTTACGTACAACCCTTTTTTTGTTATTTATAGCACCGTGTTACGTGAAAATTTTGTCGTACATTTGCTTAAAACTTTTTGACAAGACCAAGCAAAACCATTATAAAATTGTTGTCAAAATTGAACCAAACCTTGTTGTTTTAGCACTCTTGATTAGCTGGAAATACACTGTTTCTTCTGGTAACTTGAAAACTAAGGATAAATTTTTGCAAGAAGAATCGTCCCAGAATACGATTACGAATATGTCTATGAAGGACAAATTGTTAGTCTGAATCACTCTTATAAAACAGATTTATAATTACGTATTTGTTCTCCTGAAACTAAATTTATAAGTATTTCTAGCCTTTTTATCGGTCATAATCCAGAAATAATTTTGAGTCTCTTTTATTAAAGAAAAATCGGTTCTCCATCTCTCTCTCTCTCTCTCTCTCTCTCTCTCTCTCTCTCTCTCGCTCTCTAAAACAATAGGAGGTATGTTTGATGATATACGCTTCGCATTCTGATTTATTGAAACGCGAACATGAGAAGGTCAGAAGGCCTGTTGCAGCGTTCGTTTACCTAAAGCCGGATTTGTAGAGACCGTAAACTGTTAACTTTGGCCGAAACTGTAAAGTTTCGACTAATCACGTCATTCGATTCTGTTGTACGTAATCACGTTGGTCGAAATTTAACGTTTTCGGCATAAATTAATAGTTTACGGCCTCTATAAATCCGGCTTAAATGTACTCAAACGGCAGGAGTACTTTTGTTCTTTTGAACTTTGCATAAATACATAGTATCGATCTATGCTCTGATAAGACAGTCCAGTGCTACGGGGTCTTGTTATGTAAAGTCCAACGTGCACTTACGCCGGAGATTATAGATTTACATAACAAGGCATGTAAGTATGCATGAGAAGGGATATATTAAAATAGGTTAATTGGAAATTTTTACTTGCCAGAAAACGCACACTGTGTAACTAATTTGTTGTCCAACTTGTCCAACTGTTTCTATTCTAGGTATTTTTTGTTCGTTTTATGTAGAAAAGTTTTCTATACAGATTATTTCTATTTAATTTTTATTTTTATTTCTATAATTATTTCTATACGATATTTCTATACGCACTTGGCGAACTTTATCTTCATCTAAAATAAAATATAGAAAAATATGTTATAATATTTACGCGAGCAATTTTAATAATAATAATATGCCATAATTGTTAACAGTACATTTAATATCGCCTATTCAATTATTCTTGTCGTGACGTCGCTTGCAACGTGACGCGAGCCTTCTGGGTGTGAGTAGAATCTGTCGAACCGTACCAACGATAAATCGAAGTTGCACTTTGATAACCCTCGATACAATCTATGAGAAAATGACCTTGCTGAAAGAGGAGCGCCTCCGTTTTCACAAGGACACAGATTGTATTCTGAATTCTCGGGGTAGCATCGAAAATCACGAAGAGATAAGCTGCGAAAGCAAAATTCATAACATTCGGGATCGAGCTCCACAAAATAACCCAGCTTAATACTTCGTTAGAAGTTAATATACCGTATAAAAATTACATATAACACGCACACTGAAAATGAAATTCGATTCTTAAAATTAAGAAAAGATTAAATTTAATAGACGTCGTATTTTTCACAATTTTTAAATATACACCATTATCTTAATAAATAGATAACACATTGAAATTTTATTAAATGACGATCGTTTTTTGATAATCTGCTAGATTCTATTACCTATCTAGATTTATCACGTTTAATCTGCTAAAGTCGATGTGGCTTTTTAATGATTTACAGTTTTAAGGGATCGATAATACTAGAATAATTCTTTCTATTTAACATAATATATTTTGTATCTATATTGTAATATGAAGCGCTGTTATATTAATTTATTATATTAATTATATTGTTGGTATTATATTAAATCATTATATTAATTGCGGCGATTCCATTGTGCTTTGCCAGGTTTCTCAAAAATCATCGATTGATTTACAATGAAAGCAACGTGTTGAAATTCAATGTCCATCTTATGCTCGATTTACGATAATCTCTCTACTGAATAACGATGCACGTTATTCAGTATCAAACGTTCGATATTTTCACTTATCTTGCTTTTCATTTATCATTAATTGAAATACATATATTGAATTTATGCAATTAACAAATGAATTATCAGCAACTAATATATATATGTATATATATATATACATATATATATTATATATATTATTTTATTCATTTATTTGAAAAATGAAATAATTTAGAAAAATTTACGACTGAAAATTTGAAGCTGAGAAAAAAGTATCGATGAGATATTACTAATAAATAAATAATTAATTAATTAATCGATATTGCTAACTAATTTAAACTATCAATAATAGAATGAATTAAAAAACTAATTTTTTATACATTGCATAAAATAAAGCTTTCTACTTATATGTACATACATATTTAACATATGAAAAATAATTCATTAAAAGAGAAGTTTCCTTTGCCATTATAAATCGCTAATTAAAAATTAATGTATATTATAATTTACTTGAGAAATGCTTCTTAAACAAAAAATATCTTTATCTTTGTGCTTTTTTTGCTTGATGTGGCTGTTATAAATGTGAAATGAATGGAACAAATTCCGTTTAATTCCTTGCCCCTATTGTCCGCTCTTTCTCCTTTCATTTGGGCGTAATTCGTTTTATTAACGCGATGCGAGTTCTTTTATTATCGCCGTGGTCCTGCATTATAATGACGCATTGTGATGCCCTACATCGAAGACCGTAAATTACGTTATCAAAGCTAATCGATTTTCATACATCTAATTATCAATTAGATAGTAAATCCATTATCCATAAATTGTATCTATTGTATAATAAAAACTGCTTGTTCGAGAAGCTTAAATGTCAAAATGTATGCTACTCCTTTCAAATTAGATAGGAACAAGACAAGAATTATTAAATGTGTACATGTGTGATGATTGGTGGCATGTTAGATGACCGCTGACAGGAGATTAATACTGTGGCTATCGATAATTGTTAAATGTATCGCTCAGATTGCGGAAATCGATTGATGCGTCAACTGATATTGACAATTATTTATGATTGATATGTTTAATGTGTATTCATGCTTATAAAAATGTGTTACTCGTAGTAACATTAATGGAGATATAAACCACTTAGATTACACTATATAAAATTGAGTACTACTAATAGGAAATAGCTGCCATTGGAACGAAGTGTAATTTCATCGTATTATATCCAATTTATAGAGATCATATCTGTCAATTCTTTAATTAATGATTCTTCTATTTTTTAAACTAATTTAATTTGAAAAAAATGTATGTTTCATACAAAATCTATAATAACTTTGTAGGTAATTCGTAATTTAATTTATTACATATAATGTATCTATTTTATTACTGCGGAAATTGTTTTATCATAATTATAATAATACGGAATTAGAGAGATCTCTCAGTTTCTGACGGTTTACACGCGGAATACTTCTGTGAAAACGTTTCCATGAATAAAGACGCGAAAATGATTGCAAGAGTAAAACACAGAATCATAACGGCAAGGTGGTTAGTTACAGGGTGGTGGCGGTGGTCGCAGGAAATAGCGAAGCGGTCACCTTGAGCGGCCTTCGGGCTGACACGCAATATCAGCTGGTCGTAACTGCCGTGAGGGCCGGAAAGAAGTTTCGAAGCCGACCGATCGTCTTCCGTACACTCGGTAAGCTTTGCCTTCCTAAGCTTTACCTGTCTCCGGCATCACGGTCACATGTGACAGGTGCGTTTTGACAAAGGGAAATAGTTTTCTAATATTTTGCATAGTTATCATTAGCATCCATTTACTCAATAATCATTCCCTCATTCTTTTTACTTGTTAATCTTCGCAAAGCCGCAAGCCATGCCGCAATTTCTGGTATTTTCATTCACATACATTTTTGCAGTAGATTTTCCCGAGGGAATATCTGCACTCTATCTTTTTTTTTACTTTACTCATAAATAAACACGCATTTTTTAAAAAAGCTCGTGAAGCTAAATGTTAAAGTATATCTTCAATTAAATAAAATATATCTTAGTGAGTTAAATATTTAAAGAGATATTAAGAGAGATTTCGAATATCTATATTAATCTTTAGAGGACGCGAAGCCTATTTTTAGGCGCCAGAAAGGCCGCTTATTTTTCATAGTATAACACAATATTACATATAAAAAAATTCCACGTCGAAAATCTAAATAATCATGAAAAAAACCAGCCGTCTTCTAAAGGTTAAGGATATCAGATTAAAACTATTTATTAGAATTATTTTCCCGTTTCTCAGCGATTTAATATATTTAATTTTAATTTAATGTATTAAGGCCAACATACAATGAAAAATGTAAGGAACAGATATTGGAGATAAAGAAAAAGGATTGAGGAACAATTGCGTTTTAACCTTTGAAAATAGATGCTTTAACGCACAATGAAAAGATAAGGAACAAGTGTTGGAATATAAGTGATAAAGTATAGGCAATCGCAGTTGAGCCGCTATACGAGCAGCGTCTCGATCATTCATACTTTTGGGATTCGATCATAAATACTCGGTTAATTTCGGCACAATTTGTGATGAGGATGACAATATGAAAAATATTGAAAATTTAGATGAAAATGTTAAAGAAGGTAACGAATTATTAATTGATCTTATGAGATCGTATCCATATATCATAGGCTAAAAAAACCGCAGATAGAATAATTATTCTTTCAAGAACATATCTGTTTTTAACAGGAATTGAGCGAAGTTATAAAAACTTACAAGGGACATGTCACAACTGTCCGAAACCGATTTGATTCTCCTTGAAATATGTTGTTAAATTTAAGAGTTCCATATTTTTTTATATGTGCGCAATCTCATGTTTAAGGGGTGAAACACCCCTTTGAAAAAGAACGGTCTTTCTCTTTCGGGACGAATATCGTCGGAAGTATAAAAGATAGAAAACAAATTTTTAAACAAAAGTTGAACGGCTTCAAGAGTAATATACTTTAGTGATAAAAAAATATTAATTGGTGGGAGTATTTAAAAAAAAATCTTTTTTCTTTATAATTTTAAAATACTTTTCAAATCATATAATTTTTATTAAAATTTTTTTTCTATCTTTTATACTTCGGACGATATTCGCCTCGAAAGAGAAAGACCGTTTTTCTTCGAAAGGGTGTTTTACCTCTTAAACATAAGATTGCACACATATAAAAAAATATGAGTCTCTTAGATTTTTGTGTTTAACAATATATTTCCAGGAGAATCAAATCAGTTTCGGACAGCTGTGACATGTCCCTTGTTAGTTCTTACTTTGAAATTTCAGTTGATATATTTTCTTTTTAATTTTTTCCAGATTATGTGATATGTATGCCATATGAGGTTGCGTTCAGAAACTTTACACTAGCGTCGTTCTATCTTTGTTACTTATTGAAAATTAAACAAGGACAATGCACATCCGAATGAAGTTTCTAAAAACTTATCGCTAATATATTTTTATTGTGCTTTGAATTGTTCCTTATTCATTATTTCTTATCTCTAATATTTGTTCTTTGTTCCTTATATTTTTCATTGTGTGCGTCGGCCTTTAGGTTTATCAATCGAACTACAGTTAAAATTATCTTCTCTACTAAAATTATCTTCTCGTTTCTCGACAATTTAATATATGTTGAAAATATTTAATTTTAATTTATTAGATTACATCATAAAATTAAAGAATTTTATTTTAGTTGGGTATGGCTTGCAGTTCTACAAAATATAAACAAATACAATGCATACTTTTTATGCACATTTTTTATTATTATATACATATAGAATAAAAATATATAACAATGGATTTCGGTTAATCCATAAAATTGTAATCCGAGATTACAATTTTATTCTTGGAACGTCGAAAATCATAAAAAATTAATTCCAACTGTATGAGAAATTTCCGAAAATTTTAAATTAATCTTTATTTTTTTTCGTTCGCTTAAACCCCTGTAATACCATCTTTTTAATCATACGTAACACATAGAAATGAACTAGCAAAGTAAAGCTTATCAGCATATATAAACGCGCACCAAAGTACCAAGTTAAATCTCACAGCAATGATCTATGCGACCCGATTTAGCGTATCGTGTAAACAAGATCGTGTCGTTTTCAGAGCCACCACGTACGTCTCCGCAGCAAGATGCAGCGGTAACCGGTGGTCCTCTTCCTCCACCTCCACCGTCCTCGCAGCAGCCTCCACCGTATATACAAGTGAGTTACTTTTCTACGAAACAATTTCGTGCTCGGGGTTCGTTATTCCGTGTCGGAAATCACTTTCGCGATGTTTGTTCCTATCTTGGGTAAAATGTAAGCAATCTCCTTATTTCATTTGTAACGGCGTAGTTGGAAGTACATATTGGGCTTGGCCTGAATTTACGCGGAAACGTAACGGCTCGTCGAGCGAGAAAAAAATTGTCCTTCAATATCACGCGAAAGTGAATAGGATAAAATGCTTGTTCCGATGAAAGAGAAATCAATTTATCATACCATGGATGGAATATCCGCCTATACTGAGAAACATAGAAATGGAGAGACGGAAGAAAAATGTGACGGAATAAAAGGCAATGCACAGTTGGCTTCTCTTTCGATATTTTACTGTACTCTTCCGAAGTACATTCAACATCGACATTTTTGTGACATTTTAAAATTCTCGCAATGCGAGAATTTTATTCTGACGATTTCTTTGCATTCCGCTGATTCCAGATTTATTTTTTTCAATAATTAATAAAAAAACCAAATTACACGTAATATGTAGATTCAATACGAAACGCACCTCTGTTAAATATTATTAAATTTTATTAATAGATTTTCTTGAAATTTGAAATTTTCTAAAATTTTTTGTCGATAACAATTTGGAGACATTAACCGTTCTTAAATTAAAAAATTGGATTAATCATTAAAAGCAAAAGTAATTTTAATTTTATAAAATTTTATAAAAGAATCCGAGACGCATGTATATACATATAAATACCTACACATATTTATATATATATTATGCAAATATAATATCCAAAAAGGATATGCAATATAAAAAGCTTCTTGTTCTGAAAAGATATGTCGGGACATTTTCTTGCTAAACGTGAAAGGTTTCAGTATCGATTCAAAATATATCCTAATAAATTCCTCTTCCAAAGTATCTCGAAGATTGAAAAATTCCTTTTTACTGATGTTCGCAATCTTTTTCTTTGTGATCTCCACGGATCCTCACTGTATGTTTATAACGACCTGAAATACAAATATCTCTTGGAAAAGTATATCCTTACGAACAAAACTTTCAGGAAAGAAAGTCCGGAAATTCGCATGGCGGATGTTTCTATCTGTATATTATAATGATATTGGCTGGAAGATATTGGCTAGAAGAACATGTTATCTGTTATTTTTTTATAAGATATCATTATCGATATTATAAACTCTCTCGCATAAATTCTCAGCAGTTCAGAGAAATTTTCAATTTTACGTACAACTTGCACTCTGTCATTTCGCCACGTGACGCGCGTAAATTAAACTTTTACGTATTCAGCCTATTATCTATCTTATCTTTGTTATAAGCGTGTTTTAAAATCAACGGATTCGAAGTGCCGTTTCTAAATGGCGGAAAAAGCAGAAAATTTACTGTACGATGGGATATAAGATGTCGCGAGAAGAATAAAGGCAGAGCAGAAAATGAGAGGATTGTAATAGGGTCGTGAAACTTCGTTGAAATTTAATCGAAACGGAAAGGGACTGCGACTCTACTACACAAAAAATATCTTTCTTAATACTTCACCGGGCTTTCTTAATATAAAATTTGCCTGCAGTGATCAAATTCAGCGTATAAAAATTCTTCTAAAAAACCATTATAATATTTAAATTTTAAAATGTATTTTAAACTTTTGAAGAAAGGGGACTCATTATAAAAGGAATTTTATATATTAACAAATGTATGTGAATAATAATAATCAGCGTATTTTATGCATTCTGTCGGTAAATGTCAAATTTTTTGTTATATAAAATACATCCATTATAAAGATGCAACGGAAGCAATAAATAAATGTAAGTAACTTCTACTTTCGTTTTTAATAAAGTCTCTCGATAAAAATATCATGATAATCGTGATCACCTGTACTAGGGATGAGATCAAGTTCGATATATACTTAAAAATCCAAATTAAATTCAATACTCAAGTTTCATTTTCTAGGTTCCGAATAACATCTATAAACTTAATATTTTTTGCATTACATTTTTTTAATCGATTCTGGCTAATTAGTTTCGAATTTTAGATTGAGTATCTGCAGAATTTGAAATCTACTTATAAATAATTTCTATCGTAAAGAACAGAATCTTTTTCACAAATAGTATTTGAATTCTAAGAATAAAGTTATTAATTTGGAAAATGTAACGTAAAGATTTTAAGTAACTTTTTTAAATGCTTTTTAGTCTACATTTTTAATATTCTATTA
>VBVR01006159.1:0-10742 GCA_011638315.1 Tetramorium parvispinum
CAACTATATTAAGTAATTCGCTATCAGGCATGTCGAACAAATTTCTTTCGACATCTTTTGATGACTCTGCTGATACTTATTACATTAACATAAGAACAGATGTGCACTTACTGCTAAGGAGTGTCGGTGGAATCGAGCCCGGGTTACCGGCGCTTACTTGGCCGAGTTATATTTGCATATTCTGAAGAAAGAAAGTTCTTAAAAGGAGATTGCTAGAGAGAGAGACAAATGCCGGTAGTGTGCGTGTCTTGTAATACGCGTTATAAGGCTCCGTATGATTGGCGGCATCTTCTGTTTAGAAGGTACAGCAATGTGCTTAATGGATGCGTATGCGAAATTACATGGTCTGTGTAAATATAATTACCCGTATTAATCGATTATCGATGCCGTATTCCGTTATCTCGTATCTCATTACCGCTGATAACTGCTTTGATTGCGAATATTGACAATATTTCCAAATTTAGTGTAATAATTATGTATATCAATTTTTTATGTATAAAAATGTATATAATATCAACATTTAGTTAAAATATTTTAAATTCAGATAGGAAAAAATGCTTTTCTAATTACACAAATTATATTCTACGTAATGAATGTAAAATAGTTATAACGATATGCTGTTAATTTCTCGTTTTCGTATCACAACTTCTAATATAATAATTATTCTTTTTCGCATGAGGGACATCATCGTTATCTCTATCTTATTAACGCTACAGTTGCTTATTGCATCAACACTGAGTACATAATTTTGATTAGCAACAGAGAAGCAAACATCACTTTCAAGTAGAGTATAAAATCATATTTAAACAAGAATTTCATTATAATCTATATTTAATTATTAATCAGTTTTCTCCTACAAATGATATTTACGTCTAACGATAAAGACAATAATAATTATGCTGGAAGTTTTTTTTATTTTAAATGACCCTTGGCGTTAATTTTATGTGTAAAATTTAAAACATTCTTTGGTATTTTCTACTTTTGTGTACTTATAGATATTTATTAAATACACGTATTGTGCATATATAGAAATATTTATAACAATAATTATTTTACATACATTACTCGTGTGTTACTGATTTTTTAACAAAATATTGAAATACTGTAATCTCTTTTGTTGAAAAATTATTTTTGTATAAATTTTTAAATACTCATTAATACTTTAAGTACTTAAAAAATAATTTTCTATTTTTGATATAAATTTTATTTTTACTGATTGATTTTAAAGCAGTTAGATAGGCAATTTTAAAGATTTATTTAATTTTAAAAATTTGTTAGATACTTGAAAAAGGTCAATATAAAAACTACATATTACTCATTATTAATTATCATTTATTATAGGTAAATTTTGGATAGAATCGAGTCGTAAAGTAAAAATGGATACCCCCATAAATAAGACCACGTTTCGCTGATCTTGCCGTTAAACCGCAGACCGGATGTTACCCCCGTGGCATTGTCTTCTTGATCCTTCTTGATCCTTCTCACCCCTTGGTTTCCTCTCTCCTTCTCCTCCTCTATCGTATCAACATACCAGAGCTGCCCCATACTTCAATTAAGGCCAATGGAATGACGAACCCTGAGACAATAAGGGTGACACGGAAGAAACGAGAAACACCCTTCATTTTTCATATAATTCTGAACCTCGACATACTTGCTGCGTGCGAAAATTCTGGCGAACCTTAAAGTACCGTGGATCGTTACCGCCCGTGCCGCCGCACAGTGGTCCCGCAGGACGCAATTTGTTTCAAAAATGCCTAGAGCCCTCAGTTTTCAACTGAATTTAACGCATTTTTTTTAAATGATCGTCTTGAAATTTACAAAAGATTCGTGCAGGCCGATTTTTAAATATTATTGCTAGGAATTAGTTATAAATATAAATACAGGTACTTTTTCCTTAAAGTAAACTTTGATTACCGAGTAATACCAGGCCTCATTTACGCGCGATGCCGTTTAAAGAGGATATCTTATTATCATATGTCAATAACGGCTGATCCGATTGAATTCTTAGTAGTCTCAATGTATAGCTCGGGGTCAATTTGTATAAGAAAAGTGCTTTTATTTTTATCTTGTACGTACCCTTTTTATCTTGTACGTACCCCTTTTTATCTTGTACGTACCCTACAAGCAGAGATATTTCAACTCAAAGTCTAAATGCGAAAAATCTTAAGATTTTTTTTTCTCCGTCGTCATCGTCAAATGGAGGTAAGGGAGCGCGCGGGAGAGGCGAAGAAATGTTACCGAAGTCGGGGTAAGAGGTGGGTTCGGAAAGGGTGAGGAAATGTAACACCGTTAATTTGTCCGCGTTTATATCGCATTTCACATCGCTCGCCTTGCTATACACGCAGTCAAGTTCAGTATAAAAAAAGTGTTGCAATTTATATAGAAATGAAATTATAACATATATTTTATTTTATTTTATTTTATATTAATTGGGCATTTGTTTATTTATTTAATATCTTTTATTTTATTTAAAATTTTACATAGTAATTTTTATAAATTGTTATTGGTCTCATTTGGCCTTGTCCGCGGCTTTGTCCGCGGCTTTGTTCTCGGCTTTGTTCTCGGCTCTGCCCGCGTCCGCGTCCGCGCCAGCGCTGGTGCCTGCGACCATCACGTTACCATCGTGCTGTTGTAATAATAATAAAAAGAAAAGTATTATTATTACATACATATATATACATACTTATATACATATATATACATAGTGCACGACCGGAGTACGCAGGGACGCAACACGCTATGGGCCACTCACGCTTATCACACCGGTTTCCTCGGTTAAAATTCTACTTTAATTTTTCATATTAATTAATAATAATAATAAATACATGAATAAATCATTAACTCGTTGTTCTTGTGTTTCTGTGAATAAATCTGAATACGGAATTTCGAAGATAGGTTTAAAACCACTGATCGCAGCCTCTTTTGCAGCCTTATCTGCTTTCTCGTTCCCGGGAATGCATTATGCGTTGGTATCCAACAGATATACATTTCAAGTTGTTTATTTTCTGCAGCAACTAGTGCCTTTTTAATTTTACAAATCAGGTAATTGTTCAGGGTGTTTGAGTGGCTTGCTATCGCTTTTGATACACTAAGAGAGTTCGTGTATATTACTGTCTTTTTCCAATTGAAGTCCGTGGCTACAAAGATGGCCTGCAAAATTTACCAGGCTTCTGCGGAAAAAATGGATGTTTTGGAAGGAAGTTTATATAGCAAGGATTTGCCAATGGAAGGGATATATACGCTGGAACCCACTGATCCATTTTGTGTAACTTTGGACCCATCTGTATAAATTTCAATATGGTTTACCGGAAAAGACGAAACTAATTCGAAAAATAGAGGAAGGATTTGACTTGGGTGATCATTTTTTGTAGTGATCTTATTAAGCGAAATATCAACTTTCGGTAAGTACGAGAGCTCCAGAAAATGAAGGTCCGGTTTAGGTAGTACAAGAGACTTAAAAATAGTTTTACTGTAATGTCTTATCATAATAAATGCTTTAAATGCCGGAAGTACCTTTATAAGAAACGTTTTTTGATCATGTGTACGTGCCGAAACAAATAATTGAGATAAATATTTGATTGGATGAGATTCACTTTTTGCCATTGATCTTATTATACATTTAGTAGTGAGTTGCAACATTCTACTCCGAATAGGCGGTTCCCTTCTCCCAGTAAAACATTAATAGGGGTAGATACTCTTAAGCCCAATGCAATTCTAATTGCTCGAAATTGCAGTCTGGATAATTTTAAGAATAGATGAGAGTTTCTTCTAAATTGGTATGACTGGCATCCATAATCTATTACACTTCTGACTGTTGATTTATATATAAATAAAAAAATTAAGCAATAGAGAAGGGTGACATCCCCATTTAACTCCAGCCAATGTGCTAATGATATCTACCAATTTCCTGCACTTCAAAATTAGATAACGGATGTGAGGACCACCTGACAATTTTTCGTCAAAATAAATACCCAGAAATTTAGCCACTGAGACTCTAGGAATAGGGAAACCTCTGACCACAATATTATTAACTAACGTCAAATTAGCTTGCCTTTTGTTAAATATGAAAATTTGCGATTTCTCCGGCGACATTGTCAATCCCCTACCATTGAGGTATTTGTCAACATTCGAAAGCGCATATTGAACTCTATTTGCTACAGTATCTATATTTTTATTAGATGAAAAAATGACTAAATCGTCTGCATACTGAAGAATGTGTACCATTGGTTCAATATGCTGTCCGATTTTTCTCAGATATATGTTAAAAAGCAGCGGACTCAAAATAGAGCCCTGTGGCGTACCTTTATGAATTTTAAAAGGTCCTGATACTCCGTTAACTGTGAAGAATGCTTCCTTTTCCATCATTGCATTAATTATGTATCTTCATTTGCGCCGGTATACCAATCTCTGCGAGATCCTCTAAAAGAATCGCCGGTATGACATTGTCAAAGGCCCCCTGTATATTGATGAATGCACAAACTACCACTTCCTTTTGCATGAAGCTATTACGGATGAAACTAGACAGACAAATCACATTATCAATACATGAATGGCCATTACGAAATCCATGTTGAAAATCAGGTAATAAACAGTTAGCCTCGACATACCACCGTAATCTTTGATACATTATTTTTTCAAAAACCTTTTGAATGCACGACATCAAAGATATCGGTCCTACTCCATTACCGGCTGATTTTGAGATTAGAATTAGAACTATTAATACCTGTTTCCAAGAGACTGAGATGGAACCTGATTTGAAGAGATTATTGAATATGGACACAAGAAGGGCAAATTGCGGTTCAGAGAATCTTAAAATAATCTCGTTATTAATTTGATCTAGACCTGGTGCCGTAAGAGGTTTTAAATTATCGATAGCAAATTCAGTTTCCTGAAGTGTAATGTTAATATCCAATTCTTTGCAAACTCTGCTGTTTAACGAATCTGCCCTTTGCAGGTGTGACAAATCGAAGCCATTGTCATATAGACAAGACGGAGGACAGGAGTTTTTCTATAGCTTTATTACTGAGATGGGTCGCCTGTGCGATATCGCGAATATATCTGTGTAAATTAAATTGTCTGTTTTTAAAAAGTTTAATTAGCGACCATATATGCGAAGTTGGAGTTTTATGATTAAAACCACTACAAAATTTACACCAACTTATTTTCTTTTGTTTCCTAGCGTTAAAGCACATTTGTTACGAGTTGTTTTATAATGATCTAAATTGGATATTGTAGGAGATTTTCGGTACTGATTGAGAGCCATTTTCCTTTCCTCAATTGCTGCCTGGCAGTCGTCATTCCACCAAGGTGGAGCGTCACTTCGTTTTTTGTTATGACAGGTTCTTGGGAATCTGGATTTCTCCGGAATAAGGGAGTAAATTAAGCTTTTTACATGCCTTACGAAGGCTTCATAGGCTTCTATGCCCTTTGCTGAATCCGATACTAATATCTTTGTCTCAGAGAGATCGGAAGAGATGGGTTGCTCTTTACACAAGTTATAAAAAGACGCTAATTGAGATGCACCTAAATTATATTTATACACGAATTTTTGGCTCGGAAGGAAATTTCCCCCAAACGAGTGATTAGCGGGAAATGATCGCTGCCTAAGCAGTCATCTAACGTGTTTGTTGTGCAGAAAGGAGCCAAACCAGCGAAAGCAAGTGCGAGATCTATTACTATGTTCGAATGGATGTGATTCACTGTAGGCAAAAGTGTGGGGAGACCATCATTAAGAATGATCATTCCATAAGTTTCGATAATTTGATTTACTATTTTACCCGGATAATCGTCGAATTCGTTATACCAGTGTATATGGTGGGTGTTGAAGTCCCCAATAATCAAGAAGAGTGGAAAGGATTTACAGAAATCTAATAGATTATTTAATATGTATGCAGGTGTTTTCATAGACGGATGCCTGTAAATGTGTACAAGTAAAAAAGGCGTATTTTCCATCTTTAAAGCAATAGCTTGGATTTCTAACGAGGGATGAGATCGCACGGATTTTTCCAAATTAATTTTTGAAAAAGCAATTGCATTATTAACGAGCATACACACACCACGAGTATTGGGCTGTTTTATATCATTACGTATTATATTAAAATCTTTGAGATAAAATTGAGAAGATTCCGATAGTAAAGTTTCTTGCAGGCAAATGATATCCAGATCCTTAGCTACGGATTGGGTAGTCGTAAATTTGTTTCGGGCCCCTTGACAATTCCATTGGAATATCTTAAGACCCGCCCCCTTTGTATTATTACGACTTTTAGACTTGAGACATTATTTGCATTTGAATTTTGCCCACTGGTGTTTGAATAAAATATTTGTGAAGGTATGTCACTAAGCGTGTTATTTTTACTTTGTGTGGTTTCAAGAGTATTATGAGAATTAATCATTTTTATCGCGAAAGCCAAAGAGGTGGCCATCACCGCCTACAAATCACCTTTAACGAGAAGAGGCAATAATTCTTGAACAAGAAAATCAATCAATTCTTTATAAATTTTTGACAGAAACGATGATGACGAGAAGAGCGAAGATGCAAATGGAGGAGAAGCAGTAGAGGAGTTAAGAATATTATTATTCTGATTTGAAGATGAGGCGTAAACAGGGCGTTGGGCAAACGCCACCCCATTACTTGGTGTAGTAGCAGGAAGCCTACCATTAAGTGCGATAATTATTGCATTATGTTCATAATGATTAAAATCAGCCTTAGCTGTATAATTACGATTATAATTACTACTATAATTACGATTATACTCGTTAGAATTGATAAGATTTGTGTGGCCTTGACCGCGAGTGTCTTTGTTACCTAAGGAAATCGATACCTTATTATTATTGTTATTTAATCGTTGAAAGGTATTAGAAGCCATCTGTGAATATGATTTAGGATAGTTATATTCTTCCGGAAGATCTCTCAGAATATAAAATCTGTTATCTTGCTTGTAATTGTATGGCGATTGCCTGAATCTAGTACGTGGGGGGGGGAAGATTCAGATGAAATTGTTTCTTGTTTTAATGTTAACGGAGAACGAATTGAAGGGAAATTTTGAAAATCTAATCGAGGATCGTAGTATGAATCAGTGGGTGACACTTGGAAAGGAGGAGGGGAAGAGGCACTATTTAAGAGTCTCTTAGTCTTGTCTCTTAGTCTTGTCTCTTAGAGTGCTTCCACTAGAGGTATGTTGTCCGTAGCTGCCAACGCCGCGCCGCCGTCATTTTATGTTGAATCACCATTGGACAACTTTTAGATATAGCTGTATGTTCACCTCTACATTTGATGCAGCATAACGTCTGGTCTTTCTTTGGGCATTCCGATGAAACTTCGTGTCGATCATTACCACAATATAAGCACCTGGCTTTATCACGACATTTAGTGCTAATGTGTCTCACTCTATAGCAGTTAAAACAAATTTTTGTTATAGGTACATATATCGAGACCTCATGTCTTATCTTATATAAATATATATGTTTAGGCAGTATTTGCCCAGCAAATTTAACACATACTGATTTTGACGGAGAAAGTTGAATTTCTCCGTTAACTCGGGTACGTCTATTAATTCTTTTAACTTCAACCACCTTTTGTTGAGATGTAATTACTTCTTTAATTATTGATTCATCTAGGTCTACTAGGAACATCCTTTATTATGCCAACCCTGACAGTGCGGTATGCTGGAATGAGTGCTTTTAGCTTATAAGTTGACAGTATTTGTTATTCAGTTAAATTGTTAGCAGCTGAAGCTGAGCTAAACTCTACCATTACTTTTCCTCTACCTATCTTTTTGATTTCTAGTATCGAGTTGCTATCTCGAGTGATGTTTGTTACTAATTTACTGATGTGTAATGGATGGTTCATTCTCGTCATTATCATTAGTTTCCGCATAAATATACACCACGAATGGTCCGTTATCAGTTGCTGAATACTTGTATCTGACTGGTGGTTTAGATATTGTTACGTTATTTTCTTTATAACCTCCAATGTTGGTATCTTTAACTACATGACTTATCTTGTCAGCGCTGGTTGACTGATTTGTTTTCCTGACCTTATTATTTGATGATGATGAAGAAGAATTCTTAACCTCTTTCGTCTCCACCGCATCAGTGGACAAATATTAGAAATCGATGCTCAGTGGAATTAATTAGATCTGAGCTTCTAACATCTATAAATTTGGATATATCTTGTAATGAATTTATACTACAATTTAAAAATGACAAAAAGCTCATCAGTGCTGCTCAAAGCAACAAGAAATATATGTGGAAGCAAAAATAAATTTTATTTTTTTAAATTTTATTGAACGTTTTTCAGCATTATTTTAAATTTATTATATGTATTTCTTTTTTTGTTTAAGTCTTGTTTGTGATTTTAATATAATTCATATATTAAAAATATTAGTATATATGTATGTATTAATAAAAGAAAAAATGTACTGTATTGACATATATGTATGTATACTTGTAAATATTTTAATTTATCCCCCCCCCCCCGCTAATTGAAAATCCCGGTTTCTATTTGAAGAAAGGTGGCAACCCTGGTCGCCAGCGCGAATCCATTTATTGCTTGTGCCAAATGGATCTATTGCTTGTGCCAACAGATTTATAATCTAAACAACTTTTTAACAGATGGTTAAAATGATCCATATGCCAATCATTTAACTATCTGCCTTGAGCAATAATATCTTTTTGTTCTGACGATAATGTCATTTTTCGTTGATATTGTTATACTTTGTAAATATTCGTTACATTAGAAGTGTTTTATATTGCAGACAATCATTTGCATTTTTATTTGGTAAATCTGTGTTTGTATCATAAATAATATTCATGTTATTCTATACATAATTTGTATAATTTGCTATAATTTGTATAATTGCAACCGTTA
Source organism: Tetramorium parvispinum (assembly GCA_011638315.1). Lineage (NCBI taxonomy): Eukaryota > Metazoa > Arthropoda > Insecta > Hymenoptera > Formicidae > Tetramorium > Tetramorium parvispinum. Next base: position 8,870 of record VBVR01006159.1, read on the forward strand.
TTTGTATCAGCGCACTGCAGCCGTTATTTGAAAGCGTATACCAGCCTTGTAACAGTGCACAGCAACCGTTATTTGCAGGTGCACAGGAGTCTTTAAAAAAAAAATATATATATATAAGTAGAAATAGAAATAAAGAAGAGAGAGAAAGAAAGAGTTAAAAACTATTAAAAACTTATCTCTTTTTGCAGAACTACTTTTTGAATACTAACTATAATCTAAAACAAATTTTTGTTTGTAACATATAATACTAAAATTAATAAAATTTTATAAACACGGTATGCTATTATCGCACTAAAGAAATATTTGTTTGATTTTTGTTTCTTTTTTAGTTTTTTCGTGTGACTGTGCTGAGTTTAAATTAAAGTTAGCACAGTCATCCATTTTTTTTAAAATTGGAGTAAGAGAATTAAAAATTGAGCAACTAATTAGCCACAAATTTGTACTGCAAAAATCCGTAATTGATTTTTGTTTATCTTTTTTTTTCATGTGGCTATGCTGAGTTTAGTCTTAAGTCCGCATAGTCACTGTTTTTTCCGAAATGCCTGGAGCAGCAAAATTTGCAATAGAGCAACTAATTAGCAACAAAAGAGCTAAATAATTATGTAAGTTTTTTTATTGTGTTGAAGTAGCTGTATTAGTTTTACAGACGTCATTGCCTTATCTATCGTAAAAAAATAAAAACCTTAAGAAGTTATAAGAAACAAGACTTTTTAAAATATCTTATATCAAGCTTGTGTCTTGCATTAAAAAAGAAAAGAATTATTTTATGAAACCTTTGTAAGCATGTATATTTTTGTAATGTATATTTATGATATACAAGGTGTGCGGATATCACGTCTTGTACTTCGAATGCGCAAATTTTCGAACATCCTGTAATTATAAACAAATTATTACTAAATAAATATAATCATCTAAGTAATGTATATTAATGAAATTATGTCGGCATGTATATATGTATGTAATATAAATATGTCTATGTTTTAATGTCTTTTTTTAACCGGTATTCATAGTTCTTATTTCAAGATCATCTAAAGTAATATCTTAAGGTGCTAATACAATTCTGTGATTGGTTTAGAACGTCTTAAGACTGTACTTAAGGTAATCTTAAATATAAAAACTGACTAAACAATAAATATTGTTTTTGTCTTTTTTAAAAAGTGGACTTTCATAATTATTATAAGTACATTAATACATTTTGAAAAAGAGACAATGAAAAAACACTTTTTTCTACATACATGAAAAAATTCTTAAAAGTTGTTGGAATATTATATCAATAATTAAGCAATTATTAATTAAATAAATCAAATATTGTCAGTAATTTAAAAAAACAGGTATTAAATAATCAAATTGTGTTGGAAGGTAACGATAAATAAATATTTGCAGAATACAATAGAAAGACAAATAATAATAACAATCATACATTTTTGGTAATGTCGAATAACATCATGTACAAAATAATCAGAGATAATAAATATAATTGTAATATAATTGCTTCAAAATTACTCAATTACTAATATAATTAAATATCAATATTCTTATACACGTTTAGAAATATACAAGTATATACAAATATTTGCTAAAGATCAAAGATAAAAAGGTAATGAAAAATGGGTTTTCTTACATACATGAAGAAACTATTTAAAATTTGATTGAATATGAACTTATCTCAATCCAGTTAAATCTGGAAGAAACAATACATTTTAATATTAAAAAATGCGTAAATATTTGTTAAAGATTTAAATAAATTTGACCGAATATAATATAAATTAAATATAAAATCGAATATCGTATCAATAAATTGTTGTAGCCCAAAAGCTACCACAAGGCAAGCTCGCATTTCCGAGCATAGCAACGATCACGCCATCGGCCGGAA